>BMAO01032724.1:0-20939 GCA_019973975.1 Trichonephila clavata
CAGTCTTTTTCATTCAATCTTTTGTCTTCATCGGAATCTGATTTACAGCACGACAGCTAACGACATTCCATCCAACAAATTAGCATTTTCTTCAGGGCATAGACCTTTTATACGAGTCATCCTTTCAGGGTTTTGCTTTGCACTAAATTTGAATGATTTTTTTTTATGAGCAGATAAGAAAATACTTGTTACGTAACAATTAGAGACAACAATTTTAGTACAATTGATTCATTTCCACTGTGAACCCAGTAACAATGAATTTAAAGTCAAGTAAAGGTGCTATAAGACTTTGAAAGTTTGTTTTAATTACATTATATACTTAGTGAACTAATTTTGTGAATACAGCTATTATAATGATAAGTCTCTTTGGTATCGAAAACGACACCACTGTTATGCTCTAGGTCAGGGGTCGGCAACCTTTTGAGTCGGAATAGTCAAAACTACAATTAACAAAATTCGAAGTTTTTAAAGAGCCACAAATTTTTTCTTGCCAACAATTAATACTCGATAAATAAAGTTCCTTGATAACAAACAAGAATTTATTCATATATAAGTAGTGTTTTTCACTACAAATGAGATAATATATAAATGGCATTATTTGATAATTATTTATTATTTAAGTAAGAAATTTAAACAATTAAACATTTACTTACAACACTAACTTGTACTCCAATAGCAAACAAACCCAATGGTAGCGATGGCTTTGTGCGGTTATTCAAGTAGAAAATTTAAACCTTGTAATGTGTTCTTAAAAAAAAAAAACAATAACATACATTTGAGCAAACAAATTCAATGGGAGAGTTAGCTTTGCATAGTTTTAGAAAGTTTGCATAAATTTGGCTCATAACTTATTTTAAATTTCAAACACGATTCTAAATTTCCATTGTAGTTGGCTTCTTACTTTTAATTATATTCATGCAAGAGAACGCTTGCTCGATTGAGTATATCAGTACAAAGATAGTAACGACTGCAAATGTCAACTTTTTCACCTTTCTCTAGCAATTTGGAAGACTATTCCATGCGTTGAATATAAGTGCAAGATGATCACTTTTGTTGCGTTCATACATACATTTCTGAACCTCCAACTCTTCCAACTTCCTTTTCAACTCTGTAAATTGTCCACTGTACAAAGCTTTACTTTTTAATCGATCAATTGTATTTCTAGAGATCCAGTATCAATTCCAAATTGTTTCAATGTGGATTTCGTTACAATTTGTGTGGAGAGGATTTGCTATGAACGCTAGAGTGGTTTTATTGGTTTTGAATTGCTCAAATCTGTCAGCAAATTCGTCGTTTATTTTTTTATAACTGTGCTGAAGTAATTCATGTCAACAGTTGCACTGGTTTTATTGCGATATTGCTTTAGAAATTGAAAATGAAGTAATTTAGCGCTCTGAATATCTTTTGGAAAAAGAATGAATTTTTCTTCCAAACAAACCAATTCTTCTACCAAAATAGGCTCAGTTTCCCTTTCCTTGCAGTTTTAGATTCAGCTCATTTACTTTCGCTGTGATATCTACCATAAAGTAAAATTTTGCAACCATTTTTTTTCTCTAATTCAGGGTGATTAATGCCTTTTCGATTAAGAATGTATTTATTTCATTCAAGCACAAAGCAAAACGTTTCAACACCTTACCTTTGGAACGCCATCGCACTTTATTGTGAAGAAGGAGGTTCGGAGTACTGTGTCTCCATTTCTTTAAGAATTTTTTAAACTGAAGATGGTATAGTGCTTTTGACAAGATGCTGTTGCAATCTTGATCACCAAATTCATGACCTCAACTATTTCGGCCGAAAATGTCTGGGCACAAAGCGCTTCTTGGTGTATTATGCAGTGAAAGTAAGAATTTCGTGGTTTATTTTGCTCTGTAGAATCGTTGTTGCCCTTTATTTTTTTCCTGTCATACTTCTGGCTCCATCAGTTGCTATTGAAACGATTTTATTTAAATCAATCTTATTCTCTTCAAGGCATTTTTGCACGGCATTCGCTATATTTTCCCTCTAGTTGATCCCGAGAGCGGTAGCAATCCTAGAAGTTCTTTTTTGGACCTTGGGAAGACATATACCTGGCAAAAAGGGCAACTTGTGTCGTATCTTTTATGTTGCAAGATTCATCTATAGCAAGTGATAAGGCAGAAGAAAATAGAATATCTTCCACCTGAAATATATTCAGAGCGATTTGAAGACGATATGATTCAGAACGGTTTATAAACTTTTTTTTATAAAATAAATAATATTTGCGTATGGAACTAAAGAGCCGCAGCTTCACATCTAAAGAGCCACATGTGGCTCGCGAGTCGCAGGTTGCCGACCCCTGCTCTAGGTATATTTAGTTGTAAGATATCTCCTAATTAACCAAAACCCACAAACATTTTCTGTGTAATCACCAGGGAAATTGATTGAAAAATCACACAAATTTTTTCATATCGCCTGCAAAAAATCCGAATAGGAGAACAAAGTAAATAAATTCCGGTTTCCAATTAACACAATGGACGTTCTAGTGATAAAAGGTGCCAGCACGTTCTGCTTAAAGCTTTAATTCTACTAAAGTATAATTCTTCAAAAATTAATATATTTTTTTTTGCTTTACAAAATTAAATTTTTTTTCCACATTTTTATCTTTTAAAATTCTAACAAGTTTATCATTATTAACCTGTCGATAAATTCGATTATGACATTAAAATTTATGGATTTTAGAATTAAATTATTATTATATTTTTGCAAATAAAAGTAATTCCAAAATTACTTTCTCTACATACACATTATCTAATAAACAATAATAAAGATATTAAATGGAAGTTTATAATAGAAATTGGCTTTGAAAGAGGTTTGGGGGATATCACGAGGCATTTTAGAAAAGAAATACCAGTTCTGAACTATTTAACATTAGCAAACATGTGTTGTTTGTTGAGTACAGATCCGTCAAAACAAGTACTGCGTAAATTGAATTCTAAGATAGTTTGGATGGCGTTATAGATTTTTAAAGAGTTTTTTTTCTTCTACTAATCTTACAAACTTGAAATTTGGCAAGCAAGTTATTTTTTTGGTGAATAGAAATCTGCTTCGAACAGATTAGCAGAAGACGACGCTAATGGGGAATTATGGGAGAGTAAAAAAAAATACTTTCGTGCTAAAATTTCAAGCACTCTCCTCTTTACATAAAGAGTAAAGTGATATAAAAGTGAATTTCATTATAATTGAAACTTCAATGTTAAAACTTAGGTATTTCGTTAACTTAAAAACTATATATAATCGTGCAATATCATGAAATACCAAGTAGTGAGTGGTTAAAAGCTGTTCATATTTATGAGAACAATAAAATATTATACTTATAATATCATTAAAAAGTTTTAGGGAAATATCCATCATTAGTTAATATTGTTATGAATGCTGGGTAGTGCTTAATTTTATCTTAAAATAGTGTGAATATTTTACATTACATTGCACATTGTCTGTTTTTTTCTTTCTTTTTTGGATAAAACTAGACTCCGTTTGTAAGTTATTAATCGAAAATATAAATTTGAAAGAAGATCTTATCATTGGGGGAAAAGAGAGGAGATAAGGTTTAAAACTCGAAAAAGTCTATGTTACGCCAGGATAAGCTGTGGGGGGGGGGGAGAAACTTATCTCACTAGAAAAAGAAGTGGAAGAAATGACGGGAAAAAAGGAATTTTAATGACATAAATATAGAAATCACTCACATAGTGCATATACACACACCCAGATATGCTGGCGTCGAAGGGGAAATTTCAATGGGGTACAGTTATACACTCCGGGCTAAATGGAGGGATACAGTCCCGTCTGATGGAGCAGAGATATGACAGAAATTTCAGAAAAGGGAATTTTAATGACATTAATATAGAAATCATGCACACACCTTGAAGTACTGACACTGAGATGGGAAGAGGAAAATTTCCATGAGCAAAATGTTATACGCTCGAAAAAGCACGTGCAATGCCGAGCTATGCAGCGAGTTTTATGATAAAAACTGTAATATTTGCAAGCAACGCTGTTACTTAAATTATAATGCCATTTAAATGGGAACTTAGTAAAATATTAGAGTTACAGCAGAGTTGACAACATTTTTAAAGACCGAATTTTGCGACTCATTTATGACAACCTGGCGACTCTGAGGATGCTTTACTGGAGAAGTCAAAAACATCAAATCGTATGACGTAAGCAGATTTTTCAAGAAAGCAGTGGAAGGTAGCCGCGCTGATTATAAATAGTGATCGCTCCCTGAAACTGAGTTAGAACTTCTGCAGCTAACACCTAAATTTTTTCTAAAGTTTTAATTTTATCCAATGTTTTTTTTTAATATTTAAAAGCAATATTTGTAATTATTAATTTATTTTTTAAAATTCGTAATACTTTAACGGATTACTGTGCTAAAGTAAAGGTAAAGCAATGCCAACTCAAAAACCCAATGATAGAAGGTGAAGTTTCCACAAGGAAATAGGTAATCTGTAACCCATTCTACGTTATGCGTACTTCTTCAGCTGTTAAACAGTTCTCTTGCCTATGACCGAGAGTTTGCTAGCGGACAATTTTTATCATTACGCACCTGCAATTTTATACACTGATAAATGTGTCTCAGCGCTGTAGAAGTTTTGAAATATTCTAAAGCTTTCAAAAATAAATATTTTGTGCCGTAAAATATTAGTGTTCCTGATTATTTTGCATTTTTAAGTGTTAAAACTACGCTAAAAAGCCATAAAGTTATTTTGTATTATGAGAACATTTTAACACTAAACATACCATAACCGGTCAGAAGACCAGTTTTGAATTTTGTATAGAAAATGCATATCTCAGCTTATCGCTTTTGCATATTTGACTTCATGACTTTTTCTTTTAATTATAAAGGATTAAAATTCTATTGTTTCTTAATTTTTGAAGTGAAATTTCTATGCTCACGGAGTGAATGGAAAATTTGCCCAGTTTTGCGTAACAGAGAGAAAACGAACAGAAGTAGTGATTTCCCCCGCCATCTCCCCCAAATCGTCGCAATGGTGAGGAAATACCGAGCGGGAGGAAAAGACAGCGGGGTCTGGAATATATTATTTTCCTCAGAACCAGCCTAGAGGCATCTAGGCTTCTTCTCAGTTAGCTAGTGAACCTATGAGAGGGAGTAAACAGAGTGAAAAAAGAGAGGGGTTCGCCTTTGCTAAAAATAGTATCAGCGGTCAAGAGTTGGTAAGGGGGAATTCGTTTCGGTAGAAACGAAGAAACTGCAACGTTTCTACATTCGTTCTTCACGTGGTTGGGTTTTCGATTCGTTTTGCTCGATGGGGGGGGGGACCCTGTGACTTGCGTCATATCCGTGAAAAAGTTAGATGATTGCCCACCTTTCCAATTATTCGACTCCTCCCCCCTTTCTCACCAGACCAGGGGACATTTGTCAACGGTTATATGTGTTGCAATGTTTGCGTTACGGTGTAGACAAATAGCTCTTGCAGCAAAAGCGTGCCTTTTTAAAATATTTCCTTAGATTGTTGGCCACATGGTGATGTTTTCGGCAGCTAATTTGTTTTTTTAAATTTTCATTTGCGTTGAATTATTATTGATTCTAATCAGAATGCCTAAATCAAATGCACAAAGAGGAAAAGAGTTTCGTGAAAGAAAAAGAAAAGGAAAAATTAGCAGAAAGTCCAGTCGAAAAAGTGATAAAAAAACAGAAAAATAGTGCAAAGTCATCAAGCGCTACTGCCAAATCTCGATCAGAGTACATGAGAGAACATCGAGCATGGAAAAAAACATTGTAAAATATTCTCTTAATGCCGAGTTTAATGACTGATGATGGAAATGCTTTTGAGACTCATCTAATGCCAGTACAGATTAATACGGACTTTGTGAACCACCCTGTGGGGTCAACAAGTACAGAGCCCTCAACAAGTCTAGTACTTGTTGGAACTGATGCAGGTAAATCGATAATAAATTCTATCTTACGTTACACAGACTATTATTCCCATAAAAATGCTCACAAAGATTTCCAAAAGCGATTCGTTGATAATCCTTTCGGTCACGGGTGTTCGATTTGTGATAGATTATGGTTTAGAGATGATTTGAGAACGCCTGTTGCTGAGCATAAAAATATTTTACAAAATATTTTACCGGGAATTAATTTAGAAGACGTTAAAGCGTGCTACAGTTGCCGACAAAGTTTAAATAGGAAAAGTATACCAAATTTATCAAAATATAATGGTTTTGTATACCCAGAAATTCCAGCACATCTTCCTACTTTGGATATGGTATCAGAAAGACTCATTTCTCCACGAATACCTTTCATGCAAATTAGGCGATTGAGACATGTACACAGTCAGTTTGGAATATTAGGGCAAATAATCAATGTTCCAGTATCCGTCAATACAATGGTCAATCGACTGCCACGGAATGTTGATGATGATTACTGTGTCAATGTTCACATCAAACGGAGGAAAATTCACAGAACTAGTTATCTGATGGGTTTGGTTACTAAAAGAAACATCAAAACATGGTTGCAATATTTAGTAGCTACTCCACTGTACAGAATGTATGATGTTACAATCGATGATAGTTTCTTCAATTTCAAACAGAGTGCGTCTCAAGTTCTTCAAGATGAAATCAGTGAAAATATAACTATTGAAGAGAGTCTTACAGCCCAGCAACAGACGTTGTTATGGAATGAAGAGAAATATCTTCGTATTGCTCCTGGAGAAGCGAATGTACCAAGAAGCTTGCTATTTGATGAACATGCTGAGGAGCTCTCTTTCCCAGCAATTTACTTGGGTCATTTTAGAAACTTCAGGGAAGGAGTTAGAATTACACCATTCATGATGGCCACGAGTGAATTAAGACGTGTTGATCGTCGTGGAGTGACCCCACAATAATTGCTTTATATGGCAATGAAAATTATGCGATTGAGAGTTCGGGATTCGCTTACGGTTGCCTATGAATTTTGAATTTTATTTGAATTTAATAAGTTCCCCAGCAGTTTAATATATTTAGATGTATTTCTGCACTTACGACCAACGTCGCCAAAGAAGTTTCACTTCTATCGCGTGGCATTCCACGCACCACTTTTTTTAAAATTTTGTTTATTTTGAGCAATATATGTCGTGTATAACGTTATCTACCACAAACAGTTATTTGACCGGGAGAAAAATTTATTCCTATATAAGATTGTCAGATCAGAAATTATGATGCACATGCGTATTCAACATATTGTATTTAGTTAGTTGCACATTTCTACATAGACTTTGCGTAAAAAGTTAAATCAAAATAAAAGTGAATTAAAATTTCAAGGCAGTGTCTAAAATTTTAGATTGGAAGTAGCACTTTAGTTTAAGAAAAGATAACAACAACTAAAAGTATTTATTGGTTGCTTATATTTTATTTTGATAGCTTTACTCCATTACTAATAAAGGTTTCTTTTTACTCGAATCAATCAAGACAGTGCTAATTCTTAGAAGATATAAATAAAATAGGCGACACAAGTTTTTGGAAATTGATGAGGATGAATTGTCTGAAAATGAAGCTATACCGGTGGAAATGATAATGATCTATTAGACAATGAATTTGAATGTATAGATATTGAAGATAAGAGGTAAATATAGTGAATATAAGTCGTAGATGAAGAAGAATGAGATTACTTTCAAGTTTAGCTGAAGAGATAGAAAAAATTGAACCGCATGTTGCGGCTGATGGATCTGTTTGGAAAGAAATACAAAAATAGGTGTTACAACTGGAAGATCTCCATTTAATGTCATTTTCTGGCGAGAAGGATATGCCTAACATGATATGCAAAGCGTCATATTATGAAGGGTAAAATTAGGACTCTATTTTTGTGGATATTTGACCACTGTGTTATGAACCATATAAGGAAAAAGCTCACTAAAAGAAGCAAAGATAGTGTTAAGAACCTATTTCAGTTTATCTCAAGAGATATATTAGACATAACTGTTCAAATGGCGAGGAAATGTACCACAAAATCCAAGTCTTGCAATTAACCTCTTCAAGTATTTTTCAATATCCTTGATTTAGCCTGGATTTTGTATTAGCAAACGACAGGAGAAAATATCTCGAGCAAAATTTTTTACTCCAGTTAGCAGTAGAACTTTCTACCAATTTTCAATAAACTCACGAACAACTAAAAAAAGATACAAACACGAAAGAAACATTGCTTAAATCTACTACAGATTTTTATCAAGGCAAGACGCGTCAAATAGGATATGGTAACGATAATAAAACCATCAAAATTTGTTTTAAATGTGAAAAATATGTTTGCTGAAAATGTACAATGGAGAAACTCAGTATATGTAAAAAATGCGATGAACAATGAAATAAAAACTCTTATTCTCTTTATTTTTATAATATAATTGACAATACAATTTTTTGTTAAATTATAATAAAGTTACATTGTTTATTTCCTTCCTAACACCCATATTTCATGCATTCAGTCAGGAAACATGAAGAACGGTCATCTGACCGGCTTTGGTAGAAATAGGTACGCATTAAGTTTCGTATGTTTAGTGTTAAACCTCCGTGTGCTGACAGTGCTTTAAAGTACCAATTTAATTAATGAGGTATAACGGATTAAATTTTTCACAGTTGAGTATTTTACTTATGTATATCCCTTAATTCTCAATGTAATAACTCCAAAAAATATATATATTGAAATAAAAAAATGCGGTGAATCATAATGTCGTCGATAAAAGGCTAAAATAATGAGCAGTTTCCTAAAGCTTAATTACCCATTATTAAGCTAGCTGTTTACCTATTCTTAAGTTCAACAGAGCTGGAAAATGTGTATATTATTTTAAATAAATTTGAATATATCATACACAAAAAACAAATGTATGTTGCTTAAATCTCAGGAGTATTGAAAACATGTTGTTGTATTATCCCGCTTTTGAACGATTGTTATTCAAAAAAAAAATACTTGATATCGTTTTGGAATAAGCATTGAACAAAATCTAAAGATTTTGCTATTTTTTTTTTTCACTATCAACGTGAAATACATCACGATATAGAAAAATTAAGAAGCATTTGATCAGGGCCTTCAACTAGTAATAGCATGTGCCGTAATTCAGCATGTTTATAGAACATTTTATAGAGAATTTGTCATTCGTCATTTTCCAAAAGTCTTTTCCAGATTTGATTCAAGCGAGTTTTAACCAAGTACTTGAAATTACATAGATAAATTGAATTTGTTTAAACAATAATTATACACACACCACACATAACGTCCTTCAATACGTCGGTAAAAAGTATTTTTTATTGAGCGTTTCACAAATCTCTTTTTCTAAACGGTGCTTCTAAGAAAAATTATTCGCTAACAGATTCTATTCCTACAATGGCTGCAAATTTTTCAAGTTTTTCTGAATTTATTTCAAAGTTAATAGCTTGAACCTAACGTAAGTTTTCCTCAAACTCATCAGAGCTCCTCACAACAATATAACAAAAAGCACGGTTTCTTGAAAAAGCCATTATGAAGACAAATAATATTAAGATGCTTTACTTGATTGAACCTAATCAATACTTTTACACTTTAAGAAGTATTGCATGCATACAAATAAGGAAATTTATAGATCATGCAAGATTTTAACTAGAATTCAAATCACGAGTTTTTACATTTATTAATGGCCTTTGATTTTATTTACTAGTTAAAGCTGTAGTACATTTGATAGCGTCACGGAATGGAATTTTTCTTCCTCTACAATGCTTACAAACACATCTAATTAAGAAGTTTGATTAGTTCCAGCATTAGTTTAAATTACTGTTGAGTTTTTAAAGGTTTATTTGCTTCAAAACTATATTAAGCAATACAAGCTCACATAAATTACTACTTTCGAATCGTAGGGGTTTCAAAACTCAGATATTCCTATTTAAAATTTACAATGTCTCTAATAATGCTAATTGATTCGATTGTTAGTTTTTCAATTCCATTTAAATTGCATCAGTACGATTTCTAGTATAAGATATTTTTCTTCTAAATTAGTCTCTAAAGTTTTAAAACGGGATTTGAAAAATCGCCGAATCAAGTAGCTAAATGTTGTCTTGTAATGACGCTTTCAAATCGTACAGTTACTGCCTACTCTCGATAATTCAAACTTTCGATATTACGGACCTCTCAATAACTCGAAGTATCTGCTCAGTCCCAAGAAAAACTTTTGATCATTTGAACTGAAACAACACGTTTTGGTACACTCAATATTTCGAAGTAAAATTGTGGCTGGCCAGACTACAACACGCGAGAAATTAAAGTAATCTTATAAAACTCTCGACAATTCGAAAATTCACTATCATGTACAGTCCTGTAGCAAACAGATTAGAGCTTGCAAGTTTTGCATCGTATTGTCTCTGCCTCTCTCCCCTGTAACGTAACCCCTTTGATGACCATCTGTCTGCTATCCCTTCTTAGTGTTTTCCGGTTCCTCAGGCGAAGACTTTTATTGTTTTCCTTCTGTAAGTGTACAATAAACCACCTGCACCTCTTGTCAGCCTTCCATATCTTTCTTTTAATACGTGGTCATACTATGCATGTGTTCAAAAAGCATGGTCCGCTATTGTGAAGAAGAGATGCATAGGATTGTGTATGGATGTATTTAATGCATTCTTTTATACAGGAATTTTTAAAAATATCTAAAATAATTTTATACATATGTGCAATTGTTTTATTGTATAGTTTGAATTTAAATGTGCTAGAAAAAATTTCTGTTCGTGTATTTTGGGAGTTTATTTCTACCTCCTCGATATGGAGGAATTTTTATTGGTCCCTCCAACTTTAAATTATCGAGAGTCGACTGTGTTTTACTAGTTTTAACAATTGTATTTTTAGCATCATTATCAACAAACTGTAATTTAAAATTTTGCTTCTTTATATTTACTTCTATAGATACCTGAAAAAAATATTAATATAGTAGATTTCTTCCAAGCTTTGTTTTAGCGAATTCCTAGTTATCAAAAGGATACCTACTGACTAAATTTCAAGTCTCTAAGTCTAACAGTTTAAAAAAAGGAAATTTTAACACCCCCGTGAACACCTGGGAAGATCCTTGGGATTTCGATTTTTGATCCATTTTTATCGGATCAATACTCAACAAAATAAACATTCTTACTGAATTCCAAATCCATAAAATTAATAATACAAAACCAGAATTTTTTTTAAATTTATACACCCCGGTAATCCCTCCTCCCTCGTGGCAGTCGAGTTTTGGAAAACTTTCATTTTTGAATCAATATTCAACAAAAGACACATAATATTTAAAATCCTTAAGCTTAACATTCCAAAAACGGGAGTTTATATCTATAATGCCCCTTAACCCATCTAAGGAATGGATTTATGTAAAATCATTTATTGTGGGATCTCTACTCGATAGAAAAACATGTTCCCTAAATTTCCAACCGGTTAACAGACGGTGAAATCAGGCATTCTCATGAATAACACCCCCTCAGCATTTTTCTTGGGAGTCGATTTCAGCAAAACTCGTTCTTATCAGATCTTTACTCACCAAAGGAAACATGTTTACCAAATTTCAAGTCCATATGTTTAATATTTAAGGTATACGGCTGGTTGCGACAACTTCTTTTTTTTTTTTTTAAAGGAAGATATGGGGATTTTTTTTGTTATTTTTAGATTTGTTTAGTACCATTTTAAGAAAAATATCCTAAAATTAAGAAGAGAAAGAGAAATTATTATTACTAAAATGTGGGGAAAAATATGTAAAAATTGACAGAAAATAGCATAAACGTGGCCCATTCTGAACAAATTGTGTTGCTATATTATTCATTTTTGAAATGACCTTCAGGATAAGCGATATTTTCTTTTTTACAAAAACTAGATCACTTTATCTCAGTTATATGAAATTGTTTGAAAAAAAAAAACAGTGATTATATTCACATAAGGGACTGTAAATTTTGTAATAAAACAGTGATTGCTAAAACTGAAGGTTAAAACAATTCTACTATTATAAAAAATTACAGAGAAAATTTCAGAAAATTATTTTCAAAACTTTTCAGCAATTGCCGGCCCCGTTTGATTATTTTCAAAAATCCACATTTAAAGCAACACAAGTTTTAGAGTATGACATCTTGCTTAAAGTGTAATGGCATCTGCTTTTACTAAAACACATGTAGTTTTTGTTCTAGTGAACGGAAAATAATAAACATGGTATTTTTATAAAGCTAATAAGATGGCCTATGAAACAAAATCATAAAAAATGTATCAATTTTTGGCAAAATTCACAATTTTAGGGTAGTCGGATACCTGAAAAAAGGAAAAATGTTTATCTGTAACTTACCCCCCCCCCCAACACTCCTTGGGAGTCTATTTCCTAAAGCCCGTTTTTTCAGCTGTTCTCTACTCAACAAAATAACATGCCTAATACTTTTCAAGTCTGCAGGTCTAATAACTCTGGATTTTTCATGATGAATGAGTGGGTTTGTTTCCCCCTATATATCGGGTGTCCATAGTTAAACTTGAAAAATTAGGGAGAATTCCATAACAAAAACTATTAAGCGCAATTGCATGATAATTGGGTAATCGCAGAATGAAGTGAGGGGAATTTTATCAAGAGAAAAATCATTGAGTTTCGAGAACCACCCCTAGTGTCGTAACATAGCTTTATTGAGAACATATAAATAATTTTCAAAAGTTCACAAAACGTGCTCGATATGGTGTCCATCATTGTTTGCTACCATCTTTAAGCGTAAAATCTCATGTTCGATTGTTGAAAGCAGCCGGAACTGAGGATGTTATGCACATGGCTATGCTTTCCTTAACGTTGGATAGAAATGTGTGTGGGGGTGGGATCACGGTAGATCATGGCCTTGAGGTACCTTCATAGACAAACGTTGCAAGGATTCAAGTTTGGAGATCTAGGAGGTCAGGTTGTAGGAAAGTGCAAGCTGATGATTCTGTCGTCACCGAAATGGTGGCGGAGCACATGTTTCACATAACGGGCGATGCGTGGAGGAGCACCATCCGGCATAATCAATGTGGTTGTATCACTACGCCTTGCCTACTGCTTTCAAATGGTAGCAGAAAATGGTGGACATATCGAGCATGTTTTGTAAATTTTTATAGATTATTTATGGGGTCTCAGGTGTGTTAATTTTGTCTCTAGGGGTGAAAATGTAAACAATTTTCAAACAGTTATACTTCTTTTAAATTTAAATCAAATAATTCGAATCTTTTACACATTACTAACAAAGAATTAAGGTTTCAAAAATTACAAAATGTTTGAAATATAATCAAAACTTTAAAAGTAATAAGCATATGCAAATAAGAAATATTTTTGTAATAAATATTAAGTAATTTTTGCGTCGCACTCGCTATTTTCTAAAATAGTAGCCTTTGATGCATAAAACTTTATAGAATTATAAAATGTATCATACTCTTTAAGCCCTAGTAAATTAAGAATAATATATCTGTTGTATTTCAAAATATTTGAAAAATATTGAAATTTTTTTTAAAAAAATTTGAAAATATAATTTTTAAATTTTTTAAAAGTATAATTTATTTTTCTATTTATTTAAATTTACTACGGTGTAATAACGATACATTTAACTTTATAAATCAACTTATTTCTAGTACTTAAAGCTAATACTTTTGAAAATAGCATGCGCGGGGTAAGACTTAATTAATATTTCTTATAAAATTTTCTTATTTTCATATGCTTATAATTTTTAAAATTACGCTTATATTTTAAATATTTTACACTTTTCTGTAGCTTCATTCCTTTATAAATAAAGTGTAAGCGATTCGAATTATTTAATTTTAATTTAAAAGAGTTATATGTATTTGAATATTGTTTATATTTTCAGCCCTCCAGAAAAAGTTAACACCCCTGAGAATCCTTATATTTTCTCAATGAAGCTATGATACGCCACCTAGGGGTAGGTTTTGATTTGTGTTGCTTTTTCCCCCTAGATAAAATTTCCATCATTTCATTCTGCCATTACCCGGTTTTCATGCTATTTCACTGTATAGTTTTTGCTGTAGATTGCTCGCAAATTTCAAATTTAATTATGGACGCACGTTATATTAGATAAACTTGAAATGCTGAAAATAATGAAAAATCCAAGCTTATACTTCCATAGAACGAATGGGGAATATTTAATTTTTAGTTTAAAGAACAAAAATCAGAAATCCACCTTAAATTAAAGTTCCTGTTTTGAAATAGCTTAAATGAATGTAACCTAAAGTAAATTCCCATATATTTCAAGGTTTTTTTGTGTTTTTATTTATCAATCAATATCTTTCAGTTTTTCTTCTTTTATGCTTTATTCATGTCCTGCGTTTTATTTGATGCACTCACTTACAAATTGTGAATAATGTTTACTATAGCTCTCTGATATTACTAAATTGTAAGTACAAAGTCTGCAACTATTTCTGTAGGTACACATATGGTTAAATATCTAATTCGTATTGCGAAATCATTTAGAATGTCAAATGTCTTGTGTTTTTCTTACATCCATACTTGTTATTGTCTAGCAATGATTGCCACCATTCAAAATTAAATTGTACTTTTATTTTCTGTCTTCTCTCAAAGTTTACGTAGACAAGAAGATCGACTTGTATTACATTTAATATCAAACTTAAATTTTAACGTGCTGTGTATTATTTTTTTTTAAAAAAAAAATCTCTAATATTGCAAAATTTTTAAATATAAAACTTATTACTCTGCACTACACTAGATATTAAAAAGAAAATCCCAAGTTATTACTCGGAATGTATTAGAAAGGGGCAGATTTTCAGTTAAGTTTAGGGGTTACAAAAATGAGAGTATTTGCTATAAAGACAATTGTTGAAACCCACACATTATATTATTGAACTGACTGCTATTTAGTGACACATGCATGGATATATGACGGAGTCTTCTAAGCCGAGGGCACATGCTTTAAAAGTGATAGAACAAAACCAGACAAGTGCAATGCACCATCACAATTCACGATCGTATTTCAGATGATAAGCGCTAGAGAATCTTCCCAGAGAATTCAATAAAAAATATTCATTATTTTCTCTACTCTCCTTTTCAATGTGTGTTATATATCACTGATACGATGTATGAGTATACAAATCAGAAGACCTAGATTCTCCTTGATGGTAGGAAGTTCCAGGAAGCAATGCAAGGGAAACGTTAAGAATGCTTCTAAGAGAGTTCAACATGATGATACCCATTTCTAAGGATGTACCAAGAATTCTTCAAAAAACGATCTTTATCAAATTGCAATCATGACTGGCGTGGAAGAAATGTAAAAACTCAAGCCAAAACGAACATCAACGAGCAATCAATTGCGGGCATCGCCCCAAGTTATCCCTGTGTCCAATCAGACCATGGTGTATTCTTTCTTGTAGTCCCCTCACCACGTAATCACATGCAAATAATTACTGACCTGTCAGTGGTAGATTAATGGTCAAGTGTCGAATTTGCAAGGTGATATTCATAAAAGTTCACCATTGATCCAAATTTTTAGGCACATGTGTTATTCATTGATGAATGCACATTTAAGGAGTGCACAACATGACTACCAATTGTAGCGACTGATAAGCCACTTATTATGGGGCCGAGGTGGTACCAGTGACATTTTTGGATAAATGCTTGGGCATAGAAATCGTTCACGAAAATCTCATTTGGCCATAATTTCTACCAATCATCTGGACAGACATTCATATTTTGTGTATTTGCAACAGGTATTTCCGGAACCATTGAATTCTATTTCAACATATATCACATGTCACTTGTGTTCCTACACGTCAAAACAACCGCTGATTACAGTGTAGATCTGTGAAGTGTCTTGATGGTTAATTACTGTCATATTATTAACGTTTCTTTTTATCTGGATGTTTTGCTCTGAGGTCACACAAAAACCTTACCTGTGATTCAAATCTGATTGATATCAATAAAAAACTTTTTTTCTACATATCAGTAGCTACTGGCACAATGAGAGGATTCCTGGAGGGTATATAAATTTGCTGCAGCATTTTAAGAACGTTCTAAGACCTTAGTTACTGCCGATGGCAGCAATTTTAGTTAATTGCTGTGATGTGGGGATTCATTTTAATTTTTTTAAGTACTTTTTTTTTTTAAATACTTTTTATTCCGATTTTTTCTATCGTTTCATTTCAATCTATCTTGTTTCTCCTCATTTCATAGTGCCACACGTTTAATTCTCATGAATTGCATTGTTGCTTGAGTTTACAGTTTTATTGCTTGCATGGTTTTGTACGTTCCTGGTTATCTTATCAACTTAACGTAATATGAGTTTATGGGCACCGTATATACAAAGTATCCCAGGGCCATTGAAACTAAAAGATGTAGGGCATCACACAGGTTTCAGATTTGCATAACAATCCAGGGTCGGAAACGTTTTCGTTCGGTACCGGTCGGCTTTGTTCACGAGAGAGCATTGGAGGAAGCAGACCTGCATTACCGCAGCTAATTGAGCTGTCATCCCCCGCAGAGGAGCATGGAACGTCTTACGGATTGGCAGAAGGAAATGCACGAGCAGGACAAACATGGTACTTGGAGCCCATCGAACGATATCCATCACATTTTGTTTCATGCTGGGAGTTCGAGTCATACGTGGCCTGCCCTTTCTCTACGTCTATTACCTCGTAATGATCCGTATTCACACAGATTGTGATCAAAATTGGTAAATATCAGCCAGTACAATGCATCCCTCTGCGAGTACTTTCGTCATATAATCTTTCCACTGCTCGTGCTGTGGGAGATGACAGTTCAAATGAATGCGGTAATGCAGATCTGTTTCCTTCATTGCTTTTGTAAGCAACAGCACCTAGCTCCGAACGAAGACGTTTCAGCCCATGGGTGCTATGCAAATTTGTATCCGTGTTATTCTACTACCTCCAATTAAAATCTGTTACAATAATCCGGGACACCCTTTATATCGCTTTCAGTAATACAATTTGTCAATATTGGTAAGCTAAAAATATTCAAGGAGTTCTTTCCTTAATATTCCCACTTTGTTTTAAAATGCTCTCAGTTTGAAAAAGAGTCTATTGTATTAATAGAAAATTTGTCTCTAAGGATTCAATTACAGTTTAACTGATTCCTGATTAGCTTATATTGCTAACTTTAGCTTATTGATTTTAGAAATATGTAGACATTTCTTGCGCGGACATTTCATTCACTTCGGTCAAATTTAAAATCTGATAAAAGCTTCAATTTTATTTAATTCATGTTAAAAAAAATATTTTTTTAATTACTCCACAAATTTCGTTGAAATATAATGGTTACATTAATCCAATTATTTTTGTTCATAATTTTAGTTCATGTAAAAATTTACTTTAAATCGTTCAACACGAATTCCTTTTAACTGTATTAAAACTGTATTGATAAATTCAATAGAACGCTATTAAATTATTTCTTGTACAAAACCCAAAAATATATTTACTTTTCCAAATTGCTAACTACCCAAAGAATAAATAAAGATCTGAATAATTGAAAGCTACTAATTATCTATTGAAAATCTTTTAAGCCTCTAAAGATTTTACTGAAAAGTAGATGTAAATAAGCAGCTACTTATTCAGGCATTTGGCTTTTAGCAGAGGCATGCTGATGCATGCATTTCTTAAAATAAGTTCTTCAAACAAGAGGGTTTGATGTGGGTGCTGAATCAATATGCCTCCAGAATCTCAGAAAAGATTCATTTGCATCTTTAAGGTCCGAAATTGTGACAATTGAGAGTTAAATTTCATTAATTAAACTTTTGTTGAAATTAAATGCGTAGGATGTAACGAGGTGTTATTAAAGAAGCGGAGCTTTCTCCGCTCTGTCTCGGGGAAGGTGGACAAATTAAAAAATCGAGCAATGCAGTTGTAGTAGAACTTTTTGAATGCAATCAATCGACATTCCTCAGTACAAGTTGCTGCGTGCCTGAACCTTGATTAAGGAGGATGTAATTATAACCCATGACATTTTCTTGAAACAATGGTTGTCTTGTGGAAAAGTTTGATTAAAAACGATTTTTTTTCTAATGGGGCTGCATATTGGTATTTTTTACCTTTGCAGACCTAGTTCATTCCCCAGGAGCTGGTATCACTTTTTAATGCGGCACCGTATAGGCAACACCAATTGTGCAAGTAATTTTGACACTTAGTTTCCTCCCAAGATGGAGGCACCTGAGCTTTGTCGAATGAATTTAGGAATTTATATTTTCTGAGAGCACCCAAGCCAAATGGGCACTTCAAGGGTATTTTTACATGCCGCATAATCATACGACATGGGCTGTCGATTTTCTGCATAATGAAATTCCACCGACTTGGGCCGGAGTCGAACTCTCTGCCTTGGGTGCAGAAGGCCAGAGACAAACAATCAATGCCACCCAGTCGATTAAAACGAAACTTGTTGAAGCTTTTATATCTTGCTAAATATAATATGAAAATCTGTAACGATTCCTCCGAAATACTCATTTGATGCGATAAAATGCTGGAGAAAATATACAGAAAGATAAGTATAATTTTTCTAATAGAAGTTAAAGAAGATAATAGCTTAAGCGGTCGGAAATATTATTTGGAATTACAATTCCGGACGGTAAGAAGTAAAATACTAAGATTCTTTTTTTATTGGCTACCAAGAAGAAATATTGTTCAAACTACCAATAAATTGGCTCGGACATTACTTTTTACTTTGTTTTTGTTACAATTTTCCCTGTTTATTAATCAATAATAGACATAATTTTAAACTATAGCATATCAATGAAAAGCTTTAACAAAACATATTTTATTAGTTGTAGTATTTTAACTTCTGATTCCTGGAACTTTCCTTTTCAAAGTTTTACATAAAATAATTAAGCATGTTGGGGCTCAAACTCTTAGAATGATGCTATTTTAGTAGCTGACTTTGTCAGCTCATTATAGTTTGTATCGTTTTCTATGGATTTTTTCCCTATTTTAATTTCACAAATTCTTTATAATACTCCAGGTATTAAACTAAGCAAATATTTAGAACTTTAAATCTTAGAGTGTGTTATACGTTTGAATCATCATTTAAAGATTGTTTTTTTTAATTTACATCTAATTTGATGTCCTCAAATATTTTAACTAGTAGTTCCTTGATGAATTGGATCCTCCTTTTATTTCACAGAACAATCAGAAATCCTAAATAACATTAGAACAAATTAACCGTCATAAAAAAAGGATTACTACTTTATGTGCTTTTATTACTTATATTACCCGAATACTTGTAATTATAGATAAAAATAATTTTTCTTATTCATATTAACGCGAAGTACAGTAGAAGTGAACATTTGTTAAGTTATTATTTTAAAATTTTAAATTTAATTACAAGTGATTGACTAAAAAAATTAGAATGTGAGTAGTTTAATCAACGTAATTGTTATAATTATTGGCACGTAGGTGTTTTCTATAGAAAAAACCTATGCAATGATACAAGAGTGCAAGGAAAATATCTACAAGTACAAATTTTCTCAATTTTGGATAGTTAGGTCTATCTTGTTTTATTGTTTAGAGGTTTTTCTTTAGTTTTTCTTAGCAGCTCTTTTATATGAAATAAGACTTTTAGTGCTTGGAGGGTATGAACCAATTTCTGTGGACTTGAGCGTAGAAATGCACATTTCTGGTCTCATAGATAATAATGTGGAATAATATTTGCTAAAATAGAGGTAGATATCTTAATGAAGGAGGGCTTATAAGTAATCATTTCTGTAGTGACACGGTAAGAGTAGTAGACTCTCATGGCTAAATGTTTACTAAGATTGTTACTTTTGAACACTATTAGCTAAGAAATGCCAAAATATATACAGTATTATGACGCTTAGGAATTGTTTTGTGTCATTGCATTAATTAAATCTGTAAATATCATCCCATTTATTAAACCTGTTACATTTGAGTTAATTAATCGTGGTTTTTAACTTTCTCTGGTTTAATTAGTCAAACGAAAAATTATTATTTTTCTTTGTTACTCCTGAGAAACATCATTTTAGTCATTAGTAATAAATTTAACCAAAATAATGTAACCATGAAAAGAAAAAAAAATCAGATATGTCGTGAGTTAGGCCAGTGGTCTCTAATCCCCTGGCAGTGGACCGGTATCTGTCCATTAATCAAATAGTACTGGGCCGCACAAGAACAATAAATTATTTCAATTTTATTTGTTATGGTGTATTTCTCTTGAGTCTGTAGGACCTTCCATGGAAACCACAGTATATTTCACGTTAAATCACTTTAAGTTCACTTTTTGGTGTGTCCTTTTATTCCGAAGACGTCAAATATTAAAATTATTAAATCAAAACAATCAAAAGTACCCCCAGTGGGTCATTGTAAAATAATCAAACGTTGACAGGTCTTTGGTGATAAAAAAAGTGGGAAAACACTGAGTTAGACAATAGAACTTATTCCAGGAATTACTATTTGTAAGTATTGTCAAAACTTCATGCAGTTGAATTAAATATTTACTTCCATTTACCGGATTTACCGTTCATTATTAATTTTCTACAAACCTCACCACTCTATTTACAATTATACATGACATTACAGGCATCTTCTTTGCCATCTGCATACGCGAGATTACGTTTTGTCTTTCTGCTCAACGCAAAACCAGTTCCACAACAATTCTCCACCAGTTCCTCTTCCTAATCTATAGTACGCTACGTGCCAAGCCTCCAGTTCAGTTTTTACTGCGCTACAAACCAAACTTCCACACAGCCTAGCTTTTACTGTATCTTATCAAACTCCATTATAAATTTGTGAGAACAAAGGGGATTCACTTATATATTTTTAAATTGTACAATATTCAATATTATGTTTGTGTCTAAAGCACCAGATAAACAATAAAAAGAAAATCAGTTATATAAAAAATACTGTAATAGAAGGGTCAAAACTCTAAACTTGTTGGAATATATTTTTATTGGGAAATATTCAAGAGTTTATACTATCATTATTATTACAAACACGTCATGATTTTTGAAGTTTTCTA
>BMAO01032725.1:0-79595 GCA_019973975.1 Trichonephila clavata
CATTAACTAAACAATGCACAAGTTTAGAAATAATGTTGACCAATGGAGAATCAGTGAATGTAAACGTGCTTTATCTAGCAGATGAAATAATGTCGGTTTCTGCTTTATTAGTAAAAAAGAATGCCCAATTGAAGTTTCAAGACTTATTTCAACTTTAAAATTTGCACACAATCTAACTATTCAGTTAAAAAATTTGCTGTCTTTGTCATATAAGTGTAACAAACAGAGAGAAGAGTTCTTAAAATTATAATTAATAAAAATTGTTACAATCAACAATTCTTCAGGATACAATAAATGGCTTAGCTACATTGGCAGTAGATCATACATTAGCTGAACAAGTTGATTTTAAAAAAATTAATCAAAAATTTTTCAGAATTAAAAGTCGGAGAAAAACACAATTTTTTGTTTATTCAATTCCAACTATTAGTTCACTCTCTCCTAATATTTTTTTTTATATATATATATCTTGTTAAAATTCCAATCATTAATAAAATACTTTTTATTCGTCCACCGAAGTTCAAAAACATTTTTTAAAATTTTTAGCGGATGACACTTGATGTTAATACAGTTTTTTCAAATATTAATTCATTAATTAATTTTTATTTTTAAATTTATTCTGGTTATTTCTGATGAAGTTACAACTAGCACCTACAGATGCACCAGATAGTTTTTCTAATGAATTTTTTCTTGGCTTCAATTTGTAGTGGATGACACTTAGTGTTGCTACAATGTTTTAAGTATTAATTCATTTTTAAATTTAATTAACTAAATAAAAATTTTCTTTGTTGACCTAGTAGGATTTGACTTAATTTTTTTAGTATTACTTGTTTTTGTATTTGCTTTGAATTTGTTTTATTTTTGTCTGTGGGGAGGGGCGGCATTTTTCAGTTTTTTCGGGGGCGGCAAAACTGCTAGAGCCGGCCCTGCTTGCGTAAATTCGACAAATCATTGTCCAGATGGATAAAATTTGCATCAGGACAGAAACAGGCTAAGTTTTGATTTTTTTTCTCTTTTGAAGTTGTATTTCCAAAATAAAATATTCAATTCCTCTGATACTGTTGGTGTTTCGTTTCCAATTTATGTGCGCAACGTCTACCGATTTTCGTTTTACACGGATAACTCTTTCTTGAAGACTCTTTTTATGTTATAAAGTGCACATTAATATACTTTATTTCCAAGCTTTAGCTATTAATATTTTTTGTTAAAGTCCCTGCATTAATGACATCGTCAAGGTTTGTACCACTGAAATCGTAATTTGTTCCAACATTACATCCTGTTCGAATTACTAGAAAAGTTGTACATTTGGTCAACTATCTATGTTCTCTTCCAACTGCAACTTTATAGATTCAATCATCGTTATAGTCTTCAAAGGGCTTTTAAAAATACTATAGTGATAAATATTAATATCGTTACATAAAGCAGTTTTTATTGGCTATTTAAATATATAGTTAAATACTATACACTCATGATCAATGAGTGGCACAGTTCCGTTCTGCATGGGATTCAAGAGAAACTTAATTCATATTAAGATATATATGAAACATACAAGGGATCTTAAAATACGAGTAACTTAGTAATTAGTGAAGCAGTTACAGGTACTAGAGAAGTCGTGATCAATAAAGCTTTGTATTGCCGCATGATGCAATACGTGTCACAATACTACATGGCATTATATCCAACAGATGCTTATTGTCCTGGGGCAGACTGCCCCCTTTTTTATTCGGTGCTTGTAAATATAAGAGATTGTGGCCGATCCCACTTCATTTGGTACCACACATGTTGTACAGGGGCAGATCCAAGTACATGAAGATTATGGAACACACTTGCACCTGACACACACTCATAGGCAACCTTAACATATACACAGCAGGATATTATCAAGCTGAAACAAAGCTCCAGGATTCCACATACCACTGGGATGATGTCATTATACCATGAATCACTACTAGAGTGAATCGAATATCAAAAGATATCACCTCCAGACCATAATGTTTGGTGCATGGTAGCTGTGGTACTGGCCATTAAGGTCAGGATTTGACCACTGTCTAGTGGCCCTCCACATACATACATAATAAACTATGATACTAAAAAGGAACATGAGTTACAGCTGAAGATCTCTACAGCTCCTTACGACATTTTATGTTGATACAGTTGAAAGCAAAGCTGCTGGGGATTTCATGTTAAAGACATAACTTGTAAAGGATGCTAGAGTACCAGATTTGCTTCTTTAACATGTCACACACAACACACCTTAACTTCTACAGCTTCATGAATAGAGGACCAGGTCTCCAATGGATTTGTACATGCCTGGAATACAGCTCTTCTTTCCTCTTTACCAGCTGTTTGTTTGATCATTTCTGAGCCAGAGCAAACTGTATTTTATTTTGTTCAATTGTCCAATATTGCAAATACTGTCCAATAATATTATAAAATGATTTCCAACAGTGGATTATACAGTGCATTAACAACCCTGTGATTTTCATTTCAATCATGAGAATTTTATTGAAGTTATTCAAAAGTTCAAATAATCTCTGGTGTCTCAAGGACCTTATTCGTCTTATGTCAACGTTATTGCATCAGTTAGTCCCTCTAGCATTTATAAGGTATCTACAAAACGCCAATCTGCAGATTCAGAATAGCATCTCCTTTGATGTGTGTGTATGTATTTAGGTCGTTTGCATACCGGTGTGATCTCTAGCTATTAGCAAAGTTTCTAGGTTGTGGAAAAGTTTTCTGAGGGTGCTCTATTTTCATTGACCATGAGTGTACAGATATATTATGGTGCTGGCTATTTCACGTGTAAATTTTCTACTTTGACCACTTTACGAACTGATTGGAAAACTGGTTCAAAATTCGATAAGCTAATGTAAGATGGAAAAACATCCATTTCTTGCAGTCCCCCCACTTTTTTTTTGCAAAGGGAAGACTGAGTTCACTCAGCAACAGCTTAGAGCAGAGGTACTCAACCTTTTTTTTGCCGGGCTATATACATGTGGCAACTATTTCATGCGGGCTGCAACATGAGGATTAATGGGGGGTGGGCACTGTAAGTTCAAGGACATTTAAAATGTGGAAAATTGATCAAAATATTAAAACTCTTAATTCTGTATTTTATTTTAAAATTATATAAAACTCTATCAAACTCGACTCACAAAAAATAGGTTTTATCCATTTTTTACCCAGTTATGGGGTAATTTCGATTTCCTTTCGTCAATGATTCCTCCTCCTAAGTATTTTGTTGCTGTTGCAAAACCAATTTATCTCGTTTTAAAAGATTCTAAAGAAAAGGAGCCATTGAAAGGTTTGTGCTTAGTGGTATAGTAACAAGAAAAATTATATTTTATAAATATAACATTTTTAAAACAAATCAAACAAGTTGTAGATCTCTGTTTGTTTTTCTCTACGAGATAGTCAAGATCCCCAAGGTCTTGAAGCAACATATATTCTTTAGATATATTTTGCTAGGAAAAAATGAGGGTTATTTAAAAAATTAGATTAACCCGTAAATTGGTTGCTACTCCTCTGATATTTGTTATCACTAACCATTTACAATAACAAAAAGGAAAAAAGTTATTTTCATTTTATACCAGCACGACATCAGTAGCAAAATTGATATATGTGATCGATATAAATTTTCACTAAATTTTTAATGCATTGTTCTTAAATAATTTAAATTATTAGAGCAACGGGTCATGGCCGGGCCATTCAGAAAATGTGGTGGGCTACATGTGGCCCACAGGTTGAGTATTACTGACTTAGTGCCATGAAGATTGTCTCTCAGAAAGATCTCAACTCCAGAAGCATCAGCTCCCCAAGTGACCATTTAAAAATCAAAGAATTGACAAAGGTATACACATTTAAACTAAACTCATTCGTGCAACAGCACATAAGAGCCAATGCCTCATGTACTCATCTCAGTATACGTGACCTTGGGCACTGAGGTACATAAAGCAGATGTTTCGGTTGGGTGGTCAGCTTGAAGTGAAACCGTAAGTGTTTAGTTCCCCAGCAAGCCTGACACTCGTTTACCGACCCACTGTAGGGGTGAAAGGCTGAGTCAACCTTGTCCAGACTGGGATCTGAACCCCGGATCTGCGGTGTGGAAGCGCAATATGCTACAGCTCAGATATTGGTCTTCAGTTTACACATTTACAAAGGACAAACCACAGCATGAGTTTTAACAAAACATCCCCACATATTTCAAGAAAAGAAAAGAACCCTGAATAGAAAGATAAAAAGAAGAGTTGTAAACAAAAACGAGCACAAAACAATCATAAACATAGAAAAATTCAACAAATAGGACTGAAGGACAAGTAGCCCTGAACATGGAACATAAATGCAGGGGGAAAGAAAACAGTAGAAAGTTTTTTTTTTATTCTGCCGGAGAATCTGCTTACACTGAAATCCATGAAAGTAGAAGAAAAATCACAAGAAACTTTTGCGTCTTCACTAAGGTTTGCAGCCCCGGGATTCTGGAATTAAAATAACCAATCCCGGGATTTAATTTTTGTCTGAATTATATTTCGAAATTTTTTTTCAAAGTATTGTGAATCTGGTATTACATTTAATGTTAGTTTTCTTAAGTGTTGAACCTTGAAGGGTTAGAGGAGGGTGTCTATGTTAAACCATGACATTTTATATGTTTTCTTTTATTTAATTCTGTAACTTTCTCCCCTTCACGAATAGGGTCAGAATATGGACATTTCTCCCACCTTCAGGATGTCTAATGTCAGCTAACTTGAACAGAGACATTTAGAATTTTTGGGAAGATATCTAGTAGGGTTTTCAGCCCCAAGCTCCTGAAACCCCGGTGTTTTTTCCAATTACGAGATTAAAATAACTAATTCTGAGATTTAAATTTTGTCAAAAATATATTTAAAAATTTTCTAAGAATTTAAATTTTCAAAAATTCATATTCTGTTTGTGAAATATGCAAGTAGAATTTTTTTGCGCAATTATAAGTGCAATATGTAAAAAAAAATAGATATGCACAGTACAGGAGAACAAAGATCTAAGTGGCTCACTGCCAATGCTTACACAATAATATAAACAACATCACACTGCTGGAAGACTTAAGCGGATCTGCTTGGAAGACTTAAGACACTTCAAATCCTGTTGCATTATTAACAGCTCATGCAAATGGATCTTCAATTTCGAATGAGGTAACACTTGAAATTGATTCATATTCTGATTCAATAACTGGATCAATTTATATACAAAAACCATTAAGTGTAGCAGAAGAACTAAATAAAGTTATCAAAGAGGTATATGCACCAATGCAGTCTATTAGATTTGAGACACTGTCATCAAAAATTCAAAAAGAAATGTCTCTTTTTTGAAAATGGAGGGAGACAGAGTGACTACCTGAAAAGAACATACTCCTATTTAATGACAATAATACCTACTAGTAAAGAATCCCAACATGCATTTTCTTCAGCAGGACAATTTGTAACGAAAATAGGAAGCCGTTTCAATGATGAAAGGCTGGAGGAGCTGTGTTTTTATAAGCTTATTTACAGAAACACAAGAAATGAAGAAATGCTTTCTTTAAAAATTTCATTCTGTACTATTTTTATTTGTTTTTTTTATGATGAATAAATTTTTTTATTTGTTTCATTAAAATAATACTTAATTAATTTTTAATTATATTTTCAGTTTTATTATGCAATTTTAACTATGCTAATATGTAAGCATTTTTAATAAATAGTCCAATCCTAATCCTGGGACCAATCCCGGGATTGAAAATATGACACAGGATTACAAACACTAGTCTTCACAATTACTGGCAAGTAACCTAGGTTACATTCAACGGTTGACAGATTTATTAACATTCATTACACTTTGAAGGAGAAAGTGAGCTATAGATGATGGTATAAGTAATTTTCAACCACAGTTCGACATTTGAGTTGACAAACAAGATCGACATTAGACTTGGCAGCCCACTCTCCAAGCTTCCACACCACACTAAACACAAGGGCTTTAAGTCTCAACAGATTTAATGTAAAAGGTTCTTTTAAACTTTATTGATATCTGTTAGACATAGACTGCTGGAGAAAGACTTGGGAATTATAAACTATGGTCGATCACTGGAGCCTCAAATTTTTCAAAATTTCTCTCTACACCAATGTGAGGGCTTTCAGCTTAGACCGATTAAACAAGTACCAGACCTTTTACACAATGGATCATACGAGACACGAAGATTTGATAGAAATGGTGAAGGGGCACAGGGTTCATGATAATGGTCATTTGGTTAACAGAGTTAACATGCATTAGCCCTTCTGCACCATATATGTTTAATAGTATCAGGACTAGAACCCACGACTTGAAAAAATGCTTATCATGAATTTGTGACTGATCATTTGGCTACTACAGTCCCACTATACTTGATGCAACAGCATAACTAAATGCAAAACAAATCATTACGAAAGCAAAAATTAGAATCATTTGCCGGATTTAAAATGTCAAAAACGTCAATTTCGTTTTGCAACAAGTGGTAATTAAAATAAGACAAATTTATTATAGTGACATTTTTTTAAATTTGGCTGACTACCCCACGCTAATTTTTAAACTGGTTGGGCAAACCCCAAAACAGAGAAAAAGATCGGCTAATGGTTGGTGAATTTGCAACAAACACGAAATAATCAAATTTTTTGCTTAATTCTGTTTTAATTATACTTCGTTTACATATGAGATAAAAAAATTTAATGAAAATTTATTTTCTTTTTTACATAGTAAAGTGAAAAAATGAAACGGCAACAAAACCTTAATCTCATTTTAAATGCTTCACTATTGTTGGAAAAGAGTGAATAGCTTTGAAACATATTACACTTACTCCAAAGACAAAAAAATTATACTTATCCCAAAAAATTACCAATACATATTATGCAGCAGTCTAACAGTTGAAATTGAACAGAATTTTATCCTTTTTAATTTTGTGATCAACTAGAATAAACCCACAACATATTTCCACTTTAATTTTCTTTTTCAGAATGTACTTTTTAATATTTAGAATAAAATTATAGTACTTTTTTATGTTCTAAATCATTTTATGTAAATATCGAAACAATTTTAACACAAAATAATAAAAAAGGAAAGATAAATAATTAAACATTTCAACCCATATTTTTATAAAGAAATAGCAACACATTTTACCTTATCACCAATCAGCAATGTAAAATCTTCATTAGCAGTTTGAAAAAAAAGAGACACTAAGCAATAAGGAATCGTAGTAATCTTGAATAAATCTACAATATCCTGAAATAAGGAAACAATATTTTAAAAAAAGTTACTTTATAATGGAGAAATAAAAAGAAATTTCACACTCAAAATACTTTTTTTTTTGTTTAAAATTGATATCAACATAAAATTAAATCTATGCAACAGCTTTAAAAAAATAGAAGTATACCAATGTGGAGTGAAAAAAAAAGGTAAGTGTAACTAGTAAATAAATGTGATATGGTCTTCTGTTAGTTAATCATTTTTTTAAACACATAAAAAAAGATTTCAACAATTGTAATGGGGCACTTAAGTAAGAGAACATATTCATATAACAAATCAGATTATCAAAAGTCAATATCATCCCTGGGAAAGACAGCACTAGACAAGATTACAGGAGCAGCCAGAATACAGGAATATTTTTTTAAAAAATTCTTTGATGCTATGAATCTCAGACATAATTAAAGTTGGGAATTTCTTAGTTGACTTTAAAAAACATGTACAGCTAGCATTCAAAGTCTTCAAAAATGACATATTCATAAAAGCATGCGTAATAGGCTATATGTAGTTTTATATGACAACAAGACTTCTACATTTTAGAAAATATTGAAGGCAAATCAATGCATGTACATATATCAAAAACCTACATTTTCTTATAATATTCTGATCAAACTTGATGAATTTCACTTATAAATTTGCACACACTGCTCGCTTGAAGCTTTATCACAAATAAAATATTTTTCTAAAAGAGAGAGAAACACATTGATATTAAGTTCAAAATAAATCCGTAGAATTTAATGGTTCTGAAAAGAACCTAAAAGTCAACACCTGATTTGATTACATCATTATCTGCATTGTATTAAAAGGATTTAATGAGTTTTTAGAGACGTATATTGTCATTTTGCAAGTAACAAATTTGACACATATGTTGATATTCAACTTTCTTAGCTCCTAAAGCATTTGAAGACATTGAGACTTAGTTTTAAAAATGTGAAAGTAACTGATAACATAATATTTAGTGCAACTGAGAGGCAATACTTCAGATTGAAAAATAAGGGATTAGTCCCTCAGAACGTCCACAACACCAAAATGAAAGCTTTGAAAATAGATTTTTTTTTTGCATTTTTAAAAACTGAAACTAACTTAGAAATGAATAAAACACAACGCTCAGAGTAAAGGAACAATTTATTTCACATCATAAGTAAAAGACCAAGTTATTTTAGAGTGGGTGGAAAATCACACAAAGAATGTATTTTTTATAACAAGAATGTTATACAGTTTTCACAAGTTCTTAATTCAATTTAAAGCATATTAAATTCCCCAATTTCAAAGAATACTTTTCAAATTCTATACATTTTAAATTTTACATATAGATATATTGTAACCAATAAAGCCTTGACATATTGCTTTTCAATTGTTGTTAGGGTTCATGTATGCCACTAGATGGCACTATTTAAATTATAAGGTGTGTATTTTTATCTAACCAGGAGAATGTAAGAAAGAATTGTAGGAGGCTCTACAGGTCATTCACTCTATATTAGCGATATTTTTTATGTATGCTATTGAATAGTGGATGCATCCATAACGAGATAAGTCATTTTGAATAATATTTCTGATAGAAATTGATATTTGAAATTGATATTAGGACTTATTGTGTATTCAAGTGCCTAGAATTAATTTGAATGAAAAAACTGAATTATTTTTGAGTCCATTATTACTGTGCATATTGTTTCATTATTGATTTGGATTTGTGTGTATAAATTTTTGATATGAGCTAAACAGAGAAAGCTCAAATGGCTCAAAATCGAATAGCCAGAGGTCGCATAAAAGCATCTTTGACCAGGCTAGAAAGCACTTTTGATGAGATACTACAAGAAATAAAATTTCAATTGGTTTGTCCAAATTAGATGATTTATTTAAAGAATTCGAATGATTAGATTCGACTTTCAGTTTAGAGGAATTTGAACTTGAAGTATTCGAAAAAAGATATTTTGCTTTGAATGTGAAATTTAAAGATAAATTAGATGAATTAAATGTTTCGAGTCCAAGTGGAACACAAAATTCTGTAGCGAGTCAAATTACTTCAAACTCAAAAGTTAGTAATTTTAAGTTATCACAATTGAGTATATCACAGTTTAGTGGTAATTTTAAAGACTGGATAAATTTTAAGGATTTATTTGTTTCTACTGTGCATTTACAAGTGTCAATATCGAACATTGAAAAATTATAGTATTTGAAAGGCCTACTTACTAATGAGCCAGTTTTGTTAATTAAGCATATTCCTATTTTTAATAATTCGTATGAAGAAGCTTGGCAAAAATTGTTAGATAGGTATGACAACAAAAAAACAAATTGTTCAGTCATTGATTAAAACGTTTTTGGATAAAACCTATTTCCGAAGCTAATAGTTTTAACTTGCGTAAGTTATTGGACACAAGTGATGAATGCCTAACAGGTCTTAATTAACAGGTTTAGGTGAGCAGGCTTCTAGTAAAGACTGCTGATTAATTTATTTATTGTTGCAAAAAATTGATCAAGAAAGTAAACGTTTATGGGCTATTAAATCATCTGAAGAAGAATTTCCAAACACGAAAGCCTTCCTTGATTTCCTAAACGTGAGGGGCTCTTTAGAATTAATGTAAACTATCGAATGGAAATTCTCTTAATTCAATTTTGGGAATAGGTAAAATGTTACAGCCTGACCTCTTCATGATTTTAGTACATGTAGCATCAAATACAATGTGTAATTTTGTTGAAACACTGTGACCTTTCATAACAGCATGATGAGGAAGAAAATAAATTTTAGAGTCTGTAGATTTCAAATTATTTTCCAAAGGTGTCATATGCCCCATTGTTTCATATCCTATCATAAAATTTTTATATTACCTTTCAAATTCCTTATAGAATTCAAATTTAGGTTAAATGAAATTGCCTTTTCAGTCGACCTCCAACAGACAGTTGATCAGGAAGATCAAAATGTACAGCGCATTGTGTGGAGAAAAACAAAAGACTCTCCCACACAGGAATATAAACTGTTCACTTTAACATATGGTACAGCATCAGCAGCGTATTTAGCTACTCGCTGCTTGTTTCAAGTGGAGTTAGATCTAGAAAGAAGATGATCCTACTGTTTCATCCCTTATAAAGGAATCTTTTTACATCGATGATTTAATGGCAGGTGAGTGAGTGAGTGAATGTGAGGTTTTTTGGCGCAAGAGCCAAATCTGGCTATACTGCGCCAAACCATTGTTAAAATAATAAAATTCATGATAAAATATCAAAATTAATTCACAAAAAAGTTTCAGTACAAGTTAAAATATCAGATCAATTATTAAAAACGTATTCCAATGATAAAAGCTAAAAAATTTGTTGGGGGATTTCGCCCAAAAAATCAAACCAGATTATAAAATAACCAACAGGGCTAAAACAAATTAAATAAAAAAGCGAAATTGAATCGAAATACGATAGTATTTCATGTAATTCAGAGATGTAAAAACCGTTACGAACGAGACAAACCCTTTAAATGAATGTGTTATATAAAAAAAAGAAAAATTATTTTGGACTCTTTCCAACACGAGTTGGAGTAATAACGTATAAAAATTTCTCTCATCTCCAGCTCTCATTTTTCCTGTACTCATCCAATAAAAAATATTTATCTCTCTCGATTGGGCATACATAATTTTTATTCCACCGTGGTTCTGCTTCCACTTCTACGTTGTATACAATCATGTCTTCTTCTGACGTGTCCTGTAAAGGTGTGCTTTTTTTGGGTTTGAAAGGTGTCATTTGTATTTCTATTTTTGGGGTAATATTTCTATGGATGCTTTTTTATGCAAGTTTTTGAAGTTTGTTTTGTAGCCTGGGATATAGGAGACATGGTATTAGATGTAGTGGAAGTAGTTTCAAGAACAGGGCCTACCCCAACTGGTAAAGCTGAAGACATTGGTATTGTGGATGAGGAAAGTGCTTTATTAGATAAGGATGATTCAACTGAATTACATAAACTATTAGATGAGGCGGGAGCAGTATCTATTAATGGAATAGGTGGTTGAGATTCTGATGACGATATAACTGTGACAGAAGATGTGGATGGTAGGAGGTGTGCCTGATTTGAGGTGCACGATTTGGTAACTGTAGGAATTCTGGACGGCATTGTTGGTTTCGGAAAAGATGCTAAAGGTTGTAGTAATATCAAAGGCAGGCATATTATTTTTGTAATATTTTCATCTGTTTGGGTGGTTGTGGTTGCAGTTGAGGATTTGGCAGCCAGAGCGTATGTTTGAGATATTTGTGGGACTATTAATTTACGGGCTTCAGGGTAAGAAATATTTTTAACTGTCTTTATTTCTTGGATTTGCTTTTCAATTTGCATGAATGGGGCTCTAGAGTGCAATCAGTGGATGAATGTCCAGCAGACAATGTCTAGAGCACGTTAATTGACCACGGCAGGAAGTTTGAGTGTGTCCGGACCTCTGGCATTCAAAGCAGCGCAGAGGATTCGGTACATATGGGCATATTTTTACAATTAAGATAGCCAGCTTTTATTGTCATCGGTAAGTTTGGGATATTGAAAGTTAAAATTAAATGCTTGGATGGAATTACAGCTGTATCTTTTTTTAATTGTGATTCTTCTGACCTGAATAAAACCCTGATTGGAGAATCCCTCAAGGATTTCCGCTTCAGGGGTGGTCAACAGGTCAAGATCAGAGCTAACACCAGGGCAGGAATTTAGGGTTTTGTGCGGACATATCGTTACAGGGCAATTAAGAAAAGATTTAGCGAGTAGAAAGGACTGTTTGAAAAGCAGAATTAGTTTTTATAAGATCTCCGAAACCCAATCGTTTTACGGATTTCGGTTCACCATCTATTCCAATTAAGGCCTTGTGATTTGCAAATGGTGATTGTTTTGACATTTCGTTGTTCGGTAGAGAAATAAGCAAGAATCTAGAAGGAGTGGCAATTTGGTTTATGGTGAAAGTGGGTAATACAAGGCCTTTACCCGGGCACTGCAGCATTGGATCCATAAGCGTGAAAACTTCATTCTGGTGTGCCTCCAACCACCACGGAGTTCAACAAGGGAGGCAGTGGGCCGGTCATCTGGCAAAAACCAGGCACAGCGCTTACCTGGAGTACACCCAGAACAGAGTACTACAGCATCAGGGTGAGGATCCAATGGGTAAACCCTCCACCCCTTATCTGCAGCACTAACCCTACAGCAATGTCTCTCAGGGGACACTGAAGAGAGGTATCACCAGCCGATTGACAGGAACTGGCTCACTCCTGCTTCCTGTCTACAGCGAAGCGTGGGCTAAAGGGAACGCAAAGTTATCCCCAGGACACCATTTTCCTCCTTACGGGATGCCGGACACAGCAAACATGCGGGTTGGTAAGCCAACGGTGCTAGTAAAATACAATGATAATATCGAAAATAAGAGTAATCCAAAAATGAAACAAAATTAACCCAATACACAAATGAAAATTAAACTATGTTAATAATAATGAGTAATGTAATACAATCAAAATAAAGAAATTTATAATTCAATCATGTTTTTTTCTCAAAAAAATATGTCTGTGGTCTAGACGGGAAAGGAAAGAAAGGATGAATGGAATGACAAGAAGGAGGGTCTAAAGTAGAGAAGGATCACTAGGGCACCCCGGGGTCGTGACACCCATGTTAACCAAAGACAGTAAACCCCTTGGGAAAAGGGAAAGATAACTAGGGCACCACGGGATTGTGACACCCGTACTCACTTAAAGAAGGTGAGCCCCTGAGGGGGATTTAATAGCAGGAGCTACTTCATGTGAGGAAGCTTGCTTCGATAAAAACACTTTCTAAAGCACTAGAAGCGAGATGATTCCATTTAAGGAAGAGGCGTTCCAATTCACCAGATGTACTTTCCTGTATTTCCTCAAACAGGGTAGGAGATAGCCCTAATTTGGAAATCCATTCTGATGAATGATCCAAGGCCTTACTTGGAATTTTGTGAAGGATACCTTTATTTTCAATTTGAAAGTAAATTTTCCAGACAATATCAGTAAGCGTTTTTTCCTTTCGCAATCGGCATAATTGTTCGATCCTCTTGGTTTCCTGACTCCATGTACAGTGTCAGTTAAAATTTTTATCAACAGTTATGGCTGTTGAAATTACACAGGGACAGTCCTCTTCCAGGAGACCTTGCAACAAAATGGAAAACACTCCAGAAGGAGTTTGAACAAGTTTGTTCAATCCACATGCCCAGGTGGATTCACACTGCTAGCCAACAAGTAACTTTGCATGGTTTTTGGGATGCATTTGAGTTGGCCTACGCATCAGTCATCTATGCTGTGCAGCCACAAGCCGATGGTAATACCAAGGTGACTCTTTTGGTGGCTTAATCAAGGATGGTACCTCTAAAGCAGGGGTGGCCAACCTTTTTGGGAAGCGTGCCACAATCTGATAAAAAAAGTTACGCGTGCCACTTCCAACATTTCCACCAAACTAAAAAATATACAAAAGTGAAAAAATGTTACTTATAGGCTTATTATGAGTTATTTACACCAAAAACATATTTTTAAATGTATGTTTTATATAGTGAAAATATAAAATAAAATGGTATAACAAATAAAACAAAAGTAGAAACTTATATTTTATTGCTGATAAATTTGTACAGGATCAGTCAGTTAGCTAAGGTACAAAATAAAAATAAGCAACTTGAAATATTTCATTTTAAAAGATTATTAAGAGTTAATACTTTCTTATAATGTGGCTTTTGAATTTGTAGTCTTTTTCTAAATCATCTATATTTGGATTAGGTAGAAAAGATGCTAACAAAATTATGTGTCTTAGGTGCATATCAGTTAATTTTGAGCGATATTTTGATTTAATTATGTTCATATAACAGACAACATTTCTTCACAAACATATGTTGATCCAAACCTACAACAACATCTGACTGCTAAAATATGTAAATTTGGAAAATTGCTTCGTGGTACAAATTTCCAAAATTCGTTGTAATTCGGATCATTAATAATTAAAATAATTTCCTTATATTTGCTTTTCACATTAATATGGTGCTGTAGCTCAATAATTTCAATTTGTACCTGAGGTGGGTAACAATTAATGTATTAAAGAGGAATCTAAAAAGGATTAGTGAAAAGTTAAGTATTTTTTATCATCTTTTAAAATCCTCAAAACTGGCACTGAAAGAATCCTGCAAAATGGATATTAATTTTTTTAATTTATCATAGTTCGGAACATTACTAAATTTGGCAGATAACTCCTGCATGAATGGGAAATAAGTTAATTTTTTTCTCCAAAATCCTGACAAAAAAGCAAAAGTTTGTTCACAAAAGAAGATGTATACCAACTAGGGTAAGAAAAATACAATTTTTTAACTTGTAATCTTAAATTTAAATTAAGTTTTCCATTATATCAGTAAGAAAAGCTAAATCCCACAGCCAATTTTCACTCCTGAGGAGCGAGCATTCACTGGGCAGTTCATCGTTTTCTTCCAGATATTCTAAAACACATTCCCTCAAACTCCAAAATCTCGCAAGCGAATATCCTGCGGAAAGCCAGCGCACACTACAATGAAGGAGTAACTCGCCATTTTCTTCCGTTTCTTCGAAGAAAAGCGTTCGAAATCTTCGTCGAATTTCAGAGCACGAGCTTGTATTTTGTTGATACAGCACACCACGGGTCAACATTGAAAGACAAGTTTAAGTCCTTGGAACAAAGAGTTTCGTGATGAATAATACAATGATACTTGAAAACTTTTCTTCCCAAAAAGTTTTCAACCATTGCAACAAAACCTTTTATTCTGCCAACCATGCAAGGCGCTCCATCTGTGCAAACACTGTCTAATTTTGTCCATTCTACTTTGATAACTTCAGTTACATTTTTAAGTTCCTTAAAAATGTCTTTACCTGAATTTAAAACAAGTTGGCGCAAATCAAGAAGTTCTTCCACAGAACCAAAATTATTGTTCGTGTAAAGCACAAAGATGCTTAACTGCGCATTGTGTGTGATATCACAGCTTTCATCCACAGCTAATAAAAATATTTGCAATTTTGAAATCCAGAGACAATTTACGCTCCAACATCCTGGCGCATGTCATCTATACCATACATGAGGGTATTTCTAGACAAAGTTACTTTATCAACCATATTTTTGACATTTAGATCACCGACATTTTGGGCGAAATTTCAAAGACTACTTTTTATTGTCTTCTCTCCGTCAGAATACGTTTTTGTCTTGCGAACTAACAACAAAGGAAGTTCATAAGAAACTTTCACCATGGCTTCCATTTCGTCATTTTTCTTCTGGAAAAAAGATTGTTGGCTGGCAAAAGATTTATTTTTTGTTGATTAATTCCGTTCGCAAATTTGATCCAACAGGATATTTGTTGTTGAAATCGCTATGCAGTTCTTTGAAATGACGGTCCAAGTTAATTTTTCTTGGAACTGCTATACAAATTCTACATATCAAACAAAAAGGCTTGAAAGCATTTTCATGTGTAAACAAGTATTGTTCTTCCCCAACAATTTTAAAAATAACACGCTGCAATATTCCCTTCATAATTTCATTTGGATGTCGAAGATTTACTCATAAACATATTGAAAATAAAGTTTTAAAAAATTTACAAAACTACCTCAACGCTAAAATCTAAAAACAATTTCAGAAAAGGAAAAAAAGCTTAACGCCTTGCTAAACAGGGTTTTAAATCAACTGACAGCTAGAAACAGTTTATCAATGTTACGATACAATTTTTATAGGCTTCGAATCCAGCATTCTGATTAGTAATGGATGCAAGTTCTCACTCGCTCTGCTTTATAAAGTGGCTACTTTGGGCAGATAGAATTACTTTTACCGTATCAACAACTGCTCTCCTAATATATTTCAGAATTACTTCTTGACATTACAGAAATCGTAAATAGCCAGCACTTTCAGAAAAAAAGGTTTTTCTGAAAGTGTTGGACAGCACTGACAGCCAATAGCTATAAACACTAAACTTCAGCACTGCAAGGGAAAGCTGAAATTCGAATGGAAATTCGAGATGTTAAAAATTAACCGCCCCCAAGAGAAAGTGACTTTTGGGACAGATTCGACCATCCAAAGAGAGAGAATTTCTTTGTTTTTAGTCTCACGTTACTCAACACTTTTCTCGGAACTTTAGAATGCTGCGGAATTGTAAGTTTTGGAGCATGATCTCATTTTTGGCACCATACTGAAAAAAAGAAAAAATCTTGCTTAGCGCATTTAAAATCTCACGCTGAAAATATCTGTTCTTTACATGTTCTCATCATGGTAATTTTCTATTATAATTGAATTAATTCAGTAATATTTTCATAAAATTTTTGTAATTTTTCAATAAGTCTTCGCGTGCCACAGTTACGACTCCCGCGTGCCACAATGTGGCACACGTGCCGCGGGTTGGCCACCCCTGCTCTAAAGCCTGTGTCTATTCCAAGATTGGAGCTCAATGGTGCACTGTTACTTGCACGACTGTATGCAACCGGTAAGAACATCTTGAAAGAGTATGATGCTCACTTCTATCCATAGACTGATTCACAAGTGGTTTTATCTTGGCTGTCTTCTCATCCAAGGAACTGGAAGCCTTATATTGCCAATAGAACATCCAAAATTTTGGAAATTGCATGCAGAGGTTTGCCACCTAAAGAACTCCCTACATGTGTATTATGGTAGAAAGGCCCTCAATGCCTTTCCTGTTGAATGGACCCATGGCCTAAGCAACTCAAAAGAGATGATCAGACTAGTTGAGTGACAAAGGAAAGAAAAAGGACAGCTTTTAGCTTCCCTGTGATTGTCAAGTGTGACTTTACAGAATCCTTATTTTTAAAATTTTCATCATTTACTAAGATTATTGATATTTTTGCATTTTGTTTCAGAAACATCATAAACTGTAATACTAGAGTTGGCAAGATGAAATCAAATTTAGATTCCAAAGGTAAATACCATGTCCCTCCATTAACCACATATGAAAGGAGACAAGTAATCAAAATTTTTCATATATTCAAAATTTATTTTTCAGAGAGGAAATAAATTGCCTTAAAGCTAATAAGCCTGTAGCAAAATAAAAAAAAGTATACTATCTGCTTTTTGTCCTTTCATGCACAAAGAGGGTTTAATTTGAGTAGGTGGTCGAATTCAAAATTCGACATTCCAGTATGGTGCTAAGCACCCAATCCTCTTGCAAAATTAACATGAGATTTGTAACTTAATATCATATTTTATATTTGCATGCTGGATTTAATGTATTATTAGGTATTATTAAGGAAACTTATTGGATTATTGGTATAAAAAAGATTGTAAAAAATGTATTCATAAATGCATATGTTGTAAGTATAGAGCAACTACATCCAAGCAATTAATGGGTGATCTGCTAGTTCATAGAGTAATTCCCAGTAAGCCATTTTCTGTTTGAGGTGTAGATTATGCTGGACCTATCAATGTTTTAAGATGTAGAGGAGCAAAGACTACTAAGGGGTATATAGTCCTTTTTGTATGTTTTGCTACCAAAACTCTACATTTAGAGTTAGTGAGTGATATCACTTCTGAGGATTTTCTTGTCTCATTGAAACGCTTTTGTGCTAGAACAGGAGCACTGAAGCACATTTATTGTGATAATCGTACCACTTTTGTAGGTGCAAGGAGACATTTGTCAAAAATATTTAATTTTGTTTCAAAACTTTGAGAAAATGAAAACTTTTGCTATTTTTTACCCCAAGTGAAAAAATGTGGCATTTTAGTCCTCCATTGAGTCCTTATATTGGAGGATTATGGTAAGCAGGAGTTAAGAGTGTTAACTACCATTTAAAAAGGTCATTGGTAACACAAATTTAAACTTTTGAGGAGTTCAACACTTTGTTAAGACAAGTAGAGGCAATTCTGAACTCAAGGCTTCTAGTCTTTTTCGATAGTGACAATGATCCAGACAGTTTAAGTATTTTAACTCCTTCTCATAGGTGAGTTTATTACCTTTTCCTCTGAGCATACCAATGATGATAAACTTTCTCTTCATTCCTGTTGGGATATTGTCCAAAAAATGAAATTAGGTTTTTGGAGAAATTGGATTATTTTAGTAATTTACAAAACAAAACTAAATGGAAATATCCTAACAATAATTTTAAAGTTTATGAAATTGTAATTATTAACGAGGATAATATTCCCACAGCAACCTGGCCTTTAGGTAAAATAATTGAAACACATCCAGGTAAGGATGGTGTGGTAAGAGTAGTAACTATTAGAACTGTTAAAGGTCTATTTAAAAAACCAAATCATAAACTATGTAAACTTCCTCTACAACAAGAATAATTTCTTGATGGGGGGAAGTATGTTAGGTTCATGCATGCCACTAGATGGCGCTATTCGAATTATAAGGTGTGCAATTTTGTTTACCCAAGAGGATGTAAGAACAAAGAATTGTAGGAGGCTATAAGGGCCATTAATTCTATGTAAGCGATTTTTTTAACTATGCTATTGAATAAACCATTTGAAAAGATATCGACAATTGTACAGTACGTATTATTTATAGATTAACTGATAAATCAGATGAAATTTATTTTCTTTTTGTTTAGTCCCTAATTTTAGAATATGATAGGGATAAAATATATCTCACTACTCTTTAATGAAGTAGAAAATTTTGAGGCATTGAATTTCATCCACATAGATATTTTCGATAATTATAAAAACTGTTTACTTTAACTATGATTGTCAGAGGGCTATCTAGGTCCATAATAATTTGCTTATGTTGTATACTAGTATTTAATTTGTTTATACATAACAAATATTCAATTTTAAGTGAAAAGCAACAATACTTTAAAAAATATTTATAACTTTGCATATCATAAATTTAAAAATAATACATCAGTGGCACACACAGGAATTTTTCAAGGAGAGGGGAAGGGGTTCAGAGTTTCTAAATGCGCTGACAAGCATGTTCTTTTGATTTTGTCAATTGTGATTGTCAGGAACAAAATCAGTAAAAATTAAATAATCACCATTAATTAATAAAATAACTTATTAATACATATTTATTTGAATTTTACATATTATATACACAGGAAAATAATCAATCGAAAAAAATATAAACAAGATATCAATCATTGGCATGGCCAAGTAATTTTAGCGTGTTTTTCAGATGTTGTATTTTACAATAATGCAACTAATGAACTTTTTACTAATAGAAAGTAGTACTATACTTAAAAAAAAATGATTAAATTTAAATATGATTCGGCTCATCAAGGGCACAAATGCGACCAAATGACGAAAACCCGAGGTCAACTGGTTGGTTATTGGCTGAGAAAAAGGTATGACAAAATAAGGAACGAAGATGAAGACGAAATTTGCGACCTAATAGCGCTTTTGTTCCACTACGTAAAAAACGAGCTAAAAATACAGTGGCGCACTCAAACCCTCCCTCTGTGTGAACCATTGTATTGCATAGTTATCACATCTTCAGAAAGATCTCATACAACATTTTAAAAATGCATATAGATAAAAACTTTTTTGAAAAGTAGTACACAATAGCAATGTTTGATATGAATTTCATTTCATAAATTAATGCCACTGCATTCTCTCTATATACTATAAGTTCATTAAATGACTGAAAAAATGTTACATTAGTTTTTTTTTTTAATTAAGGTATAAAATTGAACAACATTTGAATTGTACAATTACTGCAAACCTTTTTAGCTGCTTATGTTTAAAAAATATACATAATCTTTCATACTAGTTTCTTTCCTTCAAAAAATACCAACATGGAAATTGTCCACATGAAAGTAATCCCCCCCCCTCTAAAATTTAATTTAATATATATATTATCATTTAATTAAAGTATGTTAGTACTTAAAAAGTAGGGGCAATATACTTCCGAAAATAAGTTTGAAAAGATATTTTAATCCCTATAAAAAACTTAATAACTATTTTTTTCATATTATTCATTCAATAAAGATAAACAGAAAAAAATAATCAAGTTAAGAATTGTCCTGCTTTAATTTTTCTTTCACATAATAAAAAATAAGTATTTCCTTTTGCGAGTTATGGAGACAGTAAATTCCATTTGTTTTTCAAATATCTGTAGTAAAGAACTAAAGAAGTACTAAAGAAGGTATCAAAAATGGAAAAAAAGTTATCAAAAACAAGTATTTTATTAAAGAACAAAGAAAACCCCAATTTTAAAATAACTAAAACCTTTAAGTGTTTTACATAGCAGTTGATAAAAAAATATTAAAGTAATTTGAATACATACAATTTATATGTAATTTATTCAGTTGCAAAAGAAATTCACTAAGGGATAATTCTGAACATTAATCAAAATTTTCTTATAATTAACTAGTTTTTCATTGTATAAAAGCTGGTCTCAAGAAGTGTAAACCTCTTTAATAAATCATACTAACATATTTAAAATATTATAGTTAAAATATAATCCATTCAGTTGTTAAAAAAACATTTTCAGTAAAGGATATTTACAAAATTAAGTTAATTAATATTTTGTTTTAAAAAATTCTTTATCCTTTTCAATGATATCATTTCCATAAAGAATACTTAATATTTTTTAAAAAGTAATTATTTTCAATAATTTATAAAATAAAAATTTTTAAAAAGTAAAAAATAAAAGAAAATTTTCTCAATTTTTAAAATAATTTCTGCCACAAATTTAAACCAAATGTTAAAATTTTGGAACATATTTTTTATTCTATTAACTTTTGGCTTAATATCTAATAAAATTACAATAAAAAAAATGCTAATGATTATTTATGGCTAGTTGAAACTGCATCTAAAAATAACATAATTCAGTTTTTTTCCAAAAAAAAAAATATATTGGCATTAGTTAAACAAAAATCATAACGTTTATCAATCATTTCTTCTAAACAATCACCAACAAAATCATTGCAAGCTTGTGTTCTGAATTTCCTCAATACATTTCAATTTTCCACAGGCGATCAAAAAATTTTCACTGTATAGCAGGATATCATCCAGTAAGAAATTTTTTAAAAACATATTTGTTTTAATTCTAAATCGGGGTGGCCAACCTTTTTAGGAAGAGTGCCACTATTAGGGGGGGGGGAATAATTATGCATGCCACTTCCAACTTTTGAGGGTTAGCCTAGTGGTTACAGCATCGGACTCCAGACCTGAGGGCCTGGGTTTGATGCCCGATGCCACTAATTACTACCGAGTATAGACGGAGTAACAATATAGACATAACAAAGTTCATTGAATCATAACATTTTAGGCCATATGTTTTTTAGAAATTTATAAAAGGTTATCTTTGATAGAACTGGATATCTTGATCTACCATTTCTTTAAAAAGCACACTAATAATGCATTGATTTTTATGTTATGTGATTTGCATTTCTTTTTATTATAATTTCAGGCCAAAATAACCAAGATTAGTAGTTTTATTAAACTGCAAAGCTGGCACTCATGGAATATATAGATATTTATTAATGTATAGAATATTTAAAGATGATTTTTTGATGAAAAATATATATTTCTTATTCTTAAAATGCAAAAGCAACATGAGGGCTATCGGTGACAAAGATTGTAATTTAGAATAACACTTACATGGCGAGGATAACAACCAGCATCACACTCCCAAATTGACATAACTTGTGATAACATTTGAATAAGAAAATCTATCTATCTATGTATATATATATATATTACATTATATTTATATTTTATCTAAAATATAACTCTAAAAACTACATGAAATATTACTTTAAACAAAGTTTCAATTTATATTTTAATTAGTTATAATTTTCAATATATCAATCTATAACATTTTATTAACAATTAATTCAATATGCTAAACTTAAAGTAACTAGAATTTTATAAATAATATTTTTCTTCATAAAAATTTAAAAACATTACTAACAGATTACATATATAAATCTTTAATTTTGCAATTCACTGTTTAACAATTGCTGAGAAACAAATAAATTATTTAAAATAGAGTAAACTATGCAGATCTCAAGAGCCAACCAATAAAAATAAATGTGGGAAAAATTGCTTGCCTTTTCGTATAAAAGGTAGAACACTCGAGCTCTGTGTTCATTCAAACCCCTTATCTCTGTTCTTAACCAATGATGACAATCCTACTCAATTACATTTTCCAAGCACAAAATTTTTTATTTTACCTAAGATCCTATTACATTTGATACAAGCTCGAGAGTGGTTTTGACTTAAATCATTCAAAAAAGTTATGAATGGCTCAGCTTCTGGCAAACTTAAGTTAACATTAAAATCACTACTTGAAATCATGGGAAGATAGTGATAGTTTTTTTTTTAAAAAAAAAGAGCAGAGCCGCTTTTGGTATTTAGTAAAAGTACAAAATGCAGGAAATCTTTAATATTTTGAACCGTTTGATTCGGAGAAATGTATACGACAACCGAAATCACTGTCCTCAGATTTCATACACAACGAACCCCGAGACTTTGACAATTGAGCGTAAGAATCGCAAGTTTATCCTGGATGGAGTCTAATAAGACTTGCTGGTATATGCAAAGTGGATTTAGAGTCAAGAAAATGAAGACCAGTTTTTGAATTCAAATATTTCGAAATGTTAAATTTAACAATATAAAAAAGGCTGGCAGCTTGATGGATACTAGAGTTGGACCCTATGCAAGGGTAGCAAATAGACACCACGAAGCGCGCTGATTGGTCAAATCAAATAGCATACGTTTCCCCGACTTCCTGTTAGACATTTCCGTCCATTTTTATGAAATCACTCCTACAAATATCCAGCAACCGAGAGGAAAGATGTTACACATCAAAAATATTTTATTATGAAAGTGGTTTAAAGAAACATAAAAATATCAATTAAAAATAAATTCGTTAACTATTCTAGGAGGCAGGAAATTTGTCCGAGTTTTTTTGCCGCACCCTGTATATATGTATATATACATACCCTTACTCAAATGCAATTGAAAAAACTTACCATGCCCATCAAAATCAGTTTGAAAAGGTGAATTTCATGCATAGGTGACTTGCACTCATAAGTATACTTTGTTTCACAAGGATATTCGGACAAGGATATTCCTACCGCCAATAACTGCTCGTTCTCCGTTCTTTCAGCTATGCTCATACAAATGATGTGTCCTTCCAATTTTTTTGATACAGATTGAGGAGTTATGACTAAGTCTTCATTGCCCTGCAAACATGGAAATATTTAAACAAAAAATAATTGCATGCACACACATCAAACTGACACACAATTCGAAATTTCACTTAAATGTAACTTTAAAATTGAACCATTTTTTATTCAATATATCATATTGAACAGCATCTCTCACATTATATCATTAAATTTCGGCGACAAAAAAATAAATTTTTCATAAATTGCATTATCCTTCTACATTTAACACCAGCTTAAAATTGAGTATCCAACATTTTTGCTGATTTAATGATCAATCACAAGCTGTATATCATGATGCTCTTCAGAGACAGTGATCAATTAATTCTATGATTCTTTTGTTGGAATAAATATATTAATTTTACATATTATAAGTAGAAAACATTATTCTGGTGAAGGAAAACTAAAAATTCAAAAGCAAAATAGGCATCTAAAATAAAGTCAACGGAAGCAAATAAAAAAAAAATTAAAAAACAAAACATCCAAAAATTCTTTAACCCGCCTTTGAAACTATTTAAAATAAAAAAAACCTGCAAATTTTAATTTTAATATTTGCAATATATTGCAAAAATTCAAAAGATTTAAGGAGATGATTAGAAAACACAAGTATTGTATTAAAAACATAGAAACCAAATCTTTCGAAGAATTTAAATTAAAACAATGCAAAGCTTTTTCATCATATACTACTGTAATAATCTCCAATCTTAGCTTTGTGTATACATGTTTTATATTAGATTTTTTTTAAAAAATTTACGTGAAGAGTAACCAATGAAACTCTTTCACCACAAAGGTGACATAATAGAAAATCCATTTGCTCAAATTCTGAGATATGTCTTTTGTTCTTATAGCAACGAAGTGAAATCAACAAATGATTGACAGAAGGTCTTACTTTTTCAAGACCATAAGCATCTTTTTGAATTCCTACTATTAGCTCACTCTCTCTATATATTTATATATTTTTTTATTCAAATTTTCAATTGTAAATGAAACACTTTCTATTCTTCCAATTAAGCTCAAATAAATATTTTTAAATTTGTACTGAATGACAGTTGATGGTAATACTGTTTTTCAAATATTAATTCAATTAAATTTACTTAATTACAGGTTTTCGACACCAACTTAAATTCGTCTCCAATTTTTGTAACATTGTAACTGTTAAAACAATAACAAAAGTTGGTGGCGGAAACCGGTTTTTCATCCAAATCGAGTGTGCATTGTTACAACAATGCAGACACACAAATCATGCTCTTTTTTCAATTCCTACTATTTTAGTTCACTCTCTTCCTATATACATATATATATCTTGCTTAAATTTTCAATTGTTAATAAAATACTTTCTTTTCATCCATTCAAAGTAGGAATCGACTTAAATTTTTTTTCCCATATTACTTGTTTATATAAGTTTGAAAAAAGTTGCATCAGACAAACATTCATTTCAGACCCTTACTAAAAAAAGATGATGCTATTTTGTTTTGAATATATATATAATTCATTTTAATGGTGCCTATACAATTTCAAAAATAATCACCACTTCTAAAAAGATAAAAAAAAATACTTCAAAAAGATAATTTTACTTATTTAATTATTGTTAAATAAGACATATCTTATTGAATTTTTACTATATTTTTATCTAAACATTTGAATAGTTTTAAGCACACACAATGATACTCAAATATTAATCAAAAAGCTCTTTTCCAAAATTTTAGTATCACATTTTTCCTCTTTTTCCAATGGATACTTTAGAAAATAATCATTGGTACGGCCCTTTAAAAACATCATAATTATGATACACATATTGCTTTTTGTAAGTATCTAAATTTATTGTATGCTCGAAACTACAAACAAGCAAACTTTAAGCATTCATCAATTTTTATTTTAGGGAAAGTTTAATCATAGAATTTAGTAATCAGAAACATTTTACTAAATAAAAGATGCAGCAGAAAATTACTGACAAAGATTGAAACAAAATAAGTTAAATAGCACACAAATTATACACATTTCTGCCTTTTTATCCATTATCATATTCTTACACAAATAACACAGTTTTTATTTGGGATTATAGAGTCAAATAAACGAATATTTAGAGTAATATTTGTATTATGAACAAGTATTTAATGCAAGCAATCGATTCATGAATTACAAAATTGTATGCAAACTGCCATTGTTTTTCTAATAAAATAAATTACTTGAATTTGAGAAAGAGGGATGACAGTGATTACTGAAAACAGAATATAAGTTAGTCAATCATATAGAATGTTCTGGAAAACCTTTCTGAAATCAGTGGGGGTTTAACTGTGTAAATTTTATATAAACTGAAAGCATTAATTTCTCAAAAATATCTTACAGAACTACTGAAACATTCAAAATTACTCAATATACTTATTGAAGTGAAAACTTCTTTAGCGGCATTGGGCACTTTTTGTTACAGGAAAATCTTATGGGTTTGCATCACCGACATGCTCTGACTGGCGCATCCACAGTGTGGAGTTTGCTTTAGACACTTTTTGGATGGGTGAAATCTCATGCGTTCACATCACCGAAATGCTTATAGCCAGTATATCTATAGCTATACTGCAGATGTATAGTGCTGTGTATATCTTATAAGTGAAAAGTTCAATGTGTATATACTGTGCATTGTTAAAATAGTGTTTTTGTTTGATTATTATCTGAATCATTTAATTGAAGAATCATTGTGTGGTACAATAGTGTGAGTACTAAATAAATATACTAATATTTTTAAGATAAAAAAATAGCAGAAACTTATTTTAAATACTCACATTTATTTTGGCGCTTGAAAATTTTATATTATTTTAAATCTTCGTATTTATTCTGGAATTTGAAAATTTAGTATTATTTATTATCTAATATTTAACCTCTGCAATGCATCACACAATCCAGATTAGTATTTCACATTGGCTTAGATGTTTTCTTACTACTGTGGTAAAACAGACATCTAGTTGTTCATCATAATTTTATCGTAGATTTGAAATTAAAAAATTTATAAAATCTAATAATGATTCAAGATTAATGTGTTGAAGTTTAAAATATGGTTAAAAATGCAAAATTATGGTTTATTACCTTATATCATTATCTTATATCTTTAGTTTGAAATAATGAAAACGGCTCCGACTTTAATTTCATTAAATATTTTATTTTATTTAAAAATTTAATATTTCGAAATCATTTATTAATTTAAATTGTCAAATATGCTCTTATACTTTTTGCAAAATGATTATCTATAATTTTATATTATTCGATTTTATTATTAGAAATTTACGAAAAAATATTGTCAGGAAGGGTTTTTTTAAATATCTGTTTTACATATTTGCTTAGATCCTTAACATTTCCCCCTAATTTCTGCTTTGGCAATGACTATTCACAAATCACAGGGAGGTATTTATGATGCTATTGTCTACGAATACAATCGCAAACATCCTAGAGAATTAGTTTATGTAGCTTTAGCAAGAGTAACAAAGATTCAAGGTTTTTTTTGGTTACTCAAGAAAATATTAGCATTAGCTGGAAATTTTGGATTGGTAGAACAGGAACACCTCTAAATACTTCCAGAAACAGATAAACATCATAAAAGATCAAAAAGTCATTGAGAGGATATAACGTTAGAATTGAAAAGGTTACGAAACAATACACTACAAACGGTCACCAAAACTTTTCTAGAATTCATCTCCAACAAGAAAGGATCATCGATATTTTCATTCAATTGTCAAAGTTTGCATGTGTGTGGAGCTGACCTAAAAAATGATGTTTTGCTTTTGCCGGAAATTCGTATGAAAAACAAAGAACAACTTGATATTCCGAATTTCAACTTTGTTGTAAGTTATGAAAGACCCGAAGTTCAAGCAGCAGGTGTAGCTATTTATCACAATACTCAAGATATGTCACACTTCATTACTTCACATATGGACACACATACTAAATTCGCTAGAAGCATTGGTGTTAATGTTTCTGATATAGGCGAAATATGTGTTGCTCGTTGCGATTCCGAAAATGGGCAATACATATTAATGGTTGCTGTTTATATTTCGCCTGGAAAATCTACGAGACAGATACAACAATTTTTATTCGAAAATTTGATGATTTATACAAAAGAAGGTTCTGAAATACTCGATAAAAGATTTGGCGAAAAATATGATAATATACCGATGATTTTAAGTGGAGACTTCAATATTAACTTTGCAGATGATAAAAATCTTCCACTAATTGAATTTCTAAATTTAACAATTTAAATATGTCCAATGATCGAAAACTCAGTACTACAAAATATAAAACGACGATCGATGCGGTTTTTACGCGATACTTAGATAAATTTGAATCAAACAATTTCCTTTCTTACTTTAGTTACCATAAGCCTATTGTATCTTTTTTAGAACAAAATGAAATAATTGAAAGTACAAAAAGTCTAAGTATATTGTTGAAATTAATGATGACAATGATGCAAACAATTAAAATAAAGTTAAAAATCAAGTACATTGAAATTTAAGTAAACACAAATACTATCCATAAATAATATGATTGTATATTAATTGTTATTTCAATTGAATTGTATTTATATTTTGTCATGATCTTGTACAGCCCGTAATATATTTGAATAATAAAAAAACCATATAAACATGCATTTAGTTGTGTCTCAGAGTGTCAAAAGATGTGAAAACCAGATTGATGTTGATAATTTTAATTCAAACATTATGAAATTTCAAATTTTGATACTAAAAGTTCTAAGTTTTCACTTCTATTGGCAGTCTCTATAACTGCCAATTTTTTTTTTGAAGTAGTCCTATATACATTGAAAGTATCAAAATCAGCCTGTACTCCCTAAAAGCATTAGCACTAGGCATGAAATTGAATGAATGTGCAGACTCATCACTATTTAAAAATAAAACTATCCTTATGTGTTCTTCTTTTTACAAATGAATAAAAAGTAATAATACTCAAGATGATCTTTACTCATAGAAAGCCAATGTTTTACTCAAAAATAAAAAAAAATAAAAACACTAGCATAAGTAATTGTTATTCAGAATAAATATAATAATTTTTTACCATTATTCAGGAACTTGCCATCGTAATCATGTATAATTCCATCTTTCATGTCCTTTAGAAGTTAAACATTTGTAAAATATAACACTGATATTGAATAAAAGAAATTTTTATTGTTATATGTAAATTTAACAGCTTTCACTTGTTTAAGAAATAATTTTATACATTACTTAAAAGAACTTTAGCATGTTGTATTAATATTTGTTAAACATGCAAAAACAACTTAATACACGAAATAGCTAACAAAGAGATAGGACATTAAAACAGTAACAAAATGAAATTTCAAAACCATCTTTATGAAGAATTAATATGACTTAAATCTGAAATCAACAAAAAAATGAACAATATTTATCAAAATTAAAAACGTTTTTGTTATGTTAATAAGTTTTTTTAAATTTGTTGTTTAAATAAAATATCTTGTCAAATATATATTTTATTAAATATTTTATTTTTATTGAAAATATTTTATTAAATTTTAATATTTGAATCAATTTAAAATTGTTTAGATGAAATCTGACTTTAAAATAAATAAGAGCAAAAAAAATCCAGGAAAATGATGAGCAATAATTTTATTTCCCTAGAATTATGAACAAAAAAGAATTATGTTCCCATCTACATTGCTGGTCATTTAAATTGAAACACCATGACAGTATTAAATTCATGTGATGTTATCATGCATCTGCTGCAATGGGATATGCAAATGACTAGCATTTCAAAACAGACACTCATGATGGGTGCCAGTAGCAACATATACAAGTGCTGTACAACAGAAAAACTGTATGCTCTTTTAAAGTACTGGAATCCCTTTTTGTATGTTTGTTTTACATCAGCAACTTCAGTATGACTCGAAAAAGCACACAAGCACCATTTGAGTATTTTTATGAAATTAACCAAAGAAGAATAGCTTCCAATAAAGAATGCAGATTATTTTTCTGAGAAATCGATGATTGTGTCATGTAACCAGGTAAATGTGATGTAGATCTGTAACTGCTGGATGAAGGAGGGAGATACTGATTGATAGCAACAATTATACTTAATGACAGATATATTGTACACATAGCAGTGATAGATTTCTCTGCCTCATCAGGAACAGTATCACAACAAATACGGTCTGTTTTGCAATAATCGTTGTCTATACTTACCATTTGATGTCAATCGTAACTTAGTGGAATTCCACGAGATTGTTGCTACCAATACTTTAGCCGCAAAATCACAGGAGTTGCATCCATCGATGGTGCATTGAGCAGCAGATATGCATCTGCCTGCAATGAAATGGTTGCTTGATCATTTCCTTATGCATTGCCATATTAGTCCTGCATATGATACTATGGATAGTATTAAATTCTCCTCAATCCTCACTACTAGTGCAATGACAAGACAGAGCTATGTCTCTCAGGTTTAAATACTTGTTGTCCTCCCTTATTTCCAGAACTAGCCTATAGCCACATTCTAACAGCATAGTGCACAATAACACATGTTCAAGATTTCTTCTTCGTCAACCAGATGGCAATGCTGCCTTGGCTTGAGTCTTCATTCAATCTATTGAAAATGTCTGATTGTTGATTGGAGATTGACTGGTCCAGAATATACACTTACTTCACAAGATCAATTTTGACAATGTGTGGAAACAACAAAGGTTTTCATACTCACACAAAACATTAAAAGCTTCTTTCATCCAATGCCAAGAAGTGTGGCAGTGATGGTGACCACTCCATACTGATTTCACTGCCTTCTCCCAGAGAAGGTTGTATTTTCAGTACTGTCACCTTTATACTACTACCTGTTATTTCTCAAATAAATTTAGTTTGATATCTCTTGACTTTGCTGGTGTTGCATTTTTGATAGACAATAGTGTCGATAAAACCTCATAGTATAAGCTGTAACAATTTTGCAATTGCTTTTTAAGAAGGAAATGTAAAGAATAAGAGAACACAACACACTAAGAATTATTACATATTTTCTTTTTTGAGCTTACATTATAATTATGGAATTAACAAACTTTTCTTTCAGTTATTTTGTAATAGAAGATTCCAGAAATATTCGAGTGAGTGTTTTTTAATGATGCACAAAAAAGCAAAACAAGGGTTATTAGTGGCAGTATTTAGTAAATTGTATTTTTACAGAATGAGTATTTATTAACACTGCAATATAAAGAAACAAAAGAGCTATTGGAGGAGCTCATTATTTTGAACCTCGATTAAGTGATGAGGAAGATACCTGAGCTGGCAACCCCTCTACGAACTTATACATTAGGCCAATGAGAGGAATTTGAGCCTCCACAAATATAATGTGCATTAGTCACACTACACGGCTGTATTCAAGGGCAATAGGCTTGAACTCACAACTTGCCGGCCATCAGACAGCCACAATGCAATTTTGAAACTCAGTTTCTTCCAGGCACCCGAGCTCTGACGATGCGAATTGGTCTAGGAATGTTAATTTTGCCGAGAGCATCCAAGCCAAACAGGCCCTTTCGGGATCTCTAACATGCCGCATAATCATACGACAACACCAGTGTCGATTTTCTGCATCATGAAAATCCACCGACTTGGGCCCAAGTCAAGCCCACAAACTTGGGTGTACAAGGTCAGTGCCTAACCACCTACGTCCCCCTCCCCAGCTGGCTTTCTGTGAGATATAACGTACATTAAAAATTATACAAATATTTTTACTAAAATGTCTGGATCAAATCAGATAAAACTTTAAACATAGCAATTCGATGAAAAAAGTTTGAAATTAAAATTAGCAAATGGAGGTCTAAGTCTTAATTAAAAAATGGAATTTTAAAATGTACTCTTTGTAGGCTTTCCTAACTTCTTAAAATATTATTTTAATTAATATGATATTTAGCAGCATCGGCCACAAAAATTTAACATCTTTATTTAAGAATAACATCATTAATCATAGATCATTTTTATATCGTTTTTACACTAATGTCCAGAAACTAATAAACACAAAAAAAATAAATAGTGAAAAGATCAATATAACCAATTGCAAACACTAATTTAAAAGGTAAAACAAATATAAAGAAAAACACCAAACAAAGAGAAGAAATGAAAGAGAAAAAACGTCAATTAGAATGAAATTTATGGGCAATTTTTAGATTTTTAAATTTACAAAATTAAAAAATTTTCTAGGGGGGGGGGCATAGTAAGAGGCTGAAATAATTTCATACAACTCAAAGAGTATGTTAATATATTACTTACCCTATGAGTCATTTTTAGGGGGTGTAAAAAAAAGACTATCCAAATTAAAAAGCTATAATGTAGATCTTAATATAAATTTTAAAATAAGTAAATTTCACAATATCATCCCATGTTCCGAAACATAAAATTTTCAAGTAAGAACCAAAAAGTAGTTGTCATTCTGAAAGAAATGGAAAACTTACCGGGTATAATACAAAATAGATTATATCTTTATTTTCAGTAGCCAAGACAAGACAAGAATTATTCACGACACAATCAACTATAACAGCTTCATTCCAAAAAATTCTATTGACACCCTTTAGAATGATACATGCACCTTCTGGACAAACCTATATACACAAAATCACAAGTTAACAAAATATTATACATATTCTTCCAAATTTTATAAATATTCTCAACAGATCAACTGTTTAGTAACACAGAAGAAATACAAAGGTTTTTGGCAATGAACCTCATAATTTTGAACAATTGTCAAGCAATGAGAACAACACTTCAGCAGGCATCTCACGAATATATTCCAAAATACACTAGTGTCAAAGAGTTAAGCATAAATCGTAAAATGCGAAAAACATGGAGTAAATATTCGTAAAATTGTTCCAAATTTCTTGCGGATATTAATTGGGTGAAGAAGAAACATTGGGTTTATGCAAAACTTTTCAGTCGACTAATTCCTGAGTGAAACACAGCCGCATGTCGGAATGCGGAGAAACCGATTCACGCAGCATAGGCAGTTCAGACAAGTTTCGTGCAACTGCTGTGCGAAGGAACGTTGTTAACCATCAAACATGGTGAATGATGGCACAAAGACGCCAATTGGACATGTTTACGAAAGGAAGACTCGTTGGAATGCTGGAATTCTCATTACCACAAACCGAAGTGTCTTGAATTCTGAATGTGGACCAGTCTGTGATCTCAAGACGGTGGCAGAGGTTTCAAAGAACGGGAGATGTTACCCGACAACCAGTATCAGGTCGAGCAAGAGTCACAACCCCTCACCAAGACCGATATCTGGTAATAAGTGTGCGACGTCAGAGGGGCAGTACTGCCAGAGCACTGGGTTCGGCGCTCACAGTCACCATATAGTCCAGTCATCTTAGAGTTTCGCTGCGGAAGGAGAGATAATAAGCTGAAAACTCGTATATACCATTATTTTGGCATTCTAAAAGTTGTCTCAAAAGTCTCATAAAATCTCGTGTTAGCGTCTTAAGATATTCAAGGTCAAAGGTAAAAAAATTCGGTTATTTGCAAATATCTCATTTCCTATGGCTTTAATGCTTTTTATATTATAAATATTGTAGAGAATAAAATTTTCTACAACTTTAATTGAAACATTTTTTTATACATCACATCGTTTTTGAGATAGATAGCACTGAACGCGGAGCACTTAGTTATCTACAGCAGAATGCAAGGTCGACCGTTAGTCACATGATATAATACGCTGTATATAGTCTATTAACCTTAAAAGTATACATAGTTATGAACATTTGGCCTTTTTATTAATTATTACATTACATTTAGTAATATATTTCATTAAACAAGTATATTGTTACGCATTTTGTATAAAATAATGTAAATAATTTGTATTTCGATGTGCAATGTCTTTATATTACTCTATGCTATATTTATTTCATGCTAAAATTGTAGTATTCACAAGCAATGCCGTCCCTTACGTTATAATGGCGATTCAATGGGAACTTGGCGAAATATTGGTGATAGAGCCAAGTTGGCATCATTTTTGGAGACCAAGTTGGCGAGTTCGGGACCCTCTGGATTCTTCTAGAAATTAGTAGATAAATCCACTAATTTCACGATCTATGACGCGAGCGCATCTTTCCGAAACTTTCGGTCCCGGCTATAAATAGAGTGATACTCGAGGCAAGAGTCAGTCTGGTTTTGACTAGCGATCAGTGAACTTGCCTTGATCGTGATTAGCTCGGCTGTGCTTGTTAATAAGCTTATATATATATGTGTGTATTTTTAGATACTGGTAATTGTGTCTAAGTGCTGTTGAAGGTGTGAAATCCTTCTGTTTTTTATTCTGTGAATTTTGCTGCTGAATCCTGTATTTCGGGGATTGATTTTCGACAATAAATTATCATCGCTGTTAAAGAACTGGCTTGTTGTTTACAACTGATTTCGCATAAAATCCTCGAACCCCGATCTACGTAACAATATGTTTCTTTTATAACTAACTTTTGAACTACACTGTTCGTGTAGTTCAAAGGTTGTTGACAGATATGCTTAAAGTATTTTTTAATTATATTCTATTATACATACTAGTTACATTTAAAGTAGAAAAAAATAAAGTAAGTAATTTTTAATTATATTTTTACTTAGAGAGAGAAAGAAAGAGAGAAATATCGTTTTATACAATAATTACAATTGAAATTCGGATGTAAAGAGGTTTTACAAAAATTTTAATTATCAGACAAACATGAATGTTAATTTTTTACCTCGTATTCTTCATTGTCTTTCGATCACTTGAAAATTTGCAATTCATTCTCATTTTCATTGTCAAGGATATTTTCTCCAAATTTTGAAGGATTTCAGAATCAAAAATACAATCTTCATCGAGATCGCTCTCGTATCGTGAAGCACTGAAGCAAGCTTGCCTATTTCACTAGCCACAAGCTGAAGAACATTGAAACGCCGATTTCCTACATTCACAACGTGAAACACAGCCATTTTTGCAGTTGCAAAATATGGTATTGAGTAATTCATCTGGAGCAGGTGGTAATATTGTCGTAATCCATTCCAAGAATTCATTCCGCAGAATCCAACCCCATTCCTGGGGTTCTAAATCATTCCCTAACCAAGTTTGAACTTGATAATATACACGGCTAATGTGTTGCTGAACCGCTGCACTTGTTGGTGGAAGATTGGATAACTGCACAGGTTTATTAAGCTTTGTTGACTTGATGAATTGAGTTTAGCGAAGATTATCAATACTGTTCTCAGATTTTGGAGCATTCATTGTATATCGCCAACAAGACTCTTACTCTATTTTCATGTAATGTTTGTAGAGGACAGTTTTCTCTTTGGAATACTTGAGCAAGTTGATCCAAGTTCGGAAGATTCTCTAATATTCTAATGAAAGTTTTTTTCCCTTTTTTAAAAAATGCAGATGTTGTATCAAATCCACTAAATGCGTGCAGAAACAAAATATGCTTTTTACAATGAGGATATTTATCAAAACTTTTGGAAAAGTATATTTGAGTTTTAACATTCCCTTTGCCAACTTTTTTAAAGAACACTTTTTTTTGATGCGCTTGAGTAAGTCCAATTAAAATATGATGAGTAAATCAATATCTTCTCCTACTATGACGGCAGCCCTGTGATGTTCTGATTCTCCAATAGCTGTTTCTACAATAAGAACATCTGCATCATCTTTGGCCTGTTTTATCGTGATATCAACAGATTCTAATTTCCCAATCAACATGTTAATAAAAAGTTTTTTTATTACATTGATTCAACAAAAAATTCTCTTGGCTAATTGATACAATCATTGTTTTGTCGAAACAAACATCATTAGATTTTGATAAAGCAGGAGTTCTTCTTAGCTGTTCCATTGCTTTTATGTTTTTACTATAGTCCGAGTATCCATCAAATACAACTACAATTTCAGAAACATTTTTTTTTTGTAAATATTTTACGTATTCATCTAAAATTATTGAAAAAGTATCGTCTTTACTCCATACGATGCGATGCAAAAGAAACCCACCATCGATAACGTATGTAACATTATTTTCATCGAGGTCAAAATCTACAGGAGTCATATTGTCATATAATGTCGCTTTCGTGGTTTTTCTCATGCTATCATTATCAAATAAAGTTGATGGATATGGACTTAGTTCATATTGGAAATATTCATGAAGTTTACGTTCAAACTGTTTGCTTGCAGTTATTCTTTGGAAGAGTAGCAATGGATCAATTGAAACTCTACAACCGTTAATTTTGACAGATTTGTTGACAATCGAAAGTGGTAAAACCTTATCGGATCGTTTTAACATTATCTCATTAAATTTTAAACCAGTTATCTTTACCATTGATTGTAATCCGATTTCATGGGCTTTGTGACAGTTAATTTGATCATTTCCAACTATTACAGAAACTAAAGATACCAATTGTTGCGTATTTGGAAAGGGATTATGAAGTGTAAGCCATTCAACTAGTTTACTTACATCAGTATTATCTCTTTTTACTCTTGAATCCTTAGCATCAACGTGTTGTTCAGTAGAGTCTAAAGAAATTGTACAAAACTTCTCCATTTTGTCACAAATTGTATTTGTAGCGTACATAGCAAACACCCATTTACAAAAAACACTTTTTTCCGTACTTTGACTACGAGATACTCCCCCTTCTGTCTTCATAGATTTCATTAGACTTTGTTCAATAACCATATCTGTCCATGTACCAGAATTAAACTTCTCTGTTTATTTCACAGTGAAGAATCCATTTTTAAAGTTCTTAAAAGTCTGTCCATTTATTTTATTTTATAAATCGTTCATATCTTGAAGATATAAATGTGCAGACTTTGCATATAAAAAATGACTACTGGCATGAAAATACAGCAGCATTCTTCGTACAGCATTAAGATGTTCTTCGAAAAGTTCCAGTTTTTCAGCATGAATAAAGTCGAGTGCTATTGATACCATTTTGAAATATTGTACCCAAAATTGTGCTGTAGGACCTCGAGCTTTTAATTCATTCAGTTTATTCTGAAAGTGATCAATAAATAAGTTTGAGTTGCCTTCATCGAAAACATTTTGGCAATTGATTTGTTCAGTTAATTCCATTTAACACACAATCTTCATATCTTCGAAGATTATCATTGACAATACAAGCCATAACAATGTATGACCTCTGATACTTCTTGAATAAGAGTGACCATTCAACATTTTGTCGACTGAATTCGTAGCATATATTTTACCTTGAGCTTCTTTGAGTCCACTTCCGGCCATTATATATCCAATCGATCTAAGAAAGGACACGAGCATATGAAATCCTCCTAATTTAACAACTATCTTACATAATTCTGAGTTAGCATCCGACGCAGCTACTATTTCACGTGCTTTAGAGTAGAGAGGTTGATCAAAAGTAATTAAATACGTTTTTTGGCCATGTAACTTGGCAATATTTGCAGCGCAATGTATAGTATAAATTGTGTCTACGTTACTGGCAGGATGATCAATAAAAGGAAGAAACATGACCTGAGAAGTAGAAAAATCCTTATTATTTTTAGTGAGCTGTTCGAGAAGGCCATTCCACCCAGATAATGATGAAATATTCTTCCACTTTCCGTATAACCACAAAAAATCAATACCGTTTAAATTCTTTTCTGTTAATGCTTGATCACCATGTAGATTTTTGACTTGAATTTTGCTGTATCCAGGTACAATTGGTTTTTCATAAGCTAGAAGAGACACGTGCAATATTGCTGCTAACTCTTTTGCACATGGTTTGGTTGTACATTTTTGTATACGGTCATTGTAAAGAACAGTCTCTTTTTGAGTAACAATCTTAATCATCCCCATAACATGGAGAATATTATTACCATCAAGAGTATAAACATTTATATCAGCATTGTCCCCAACATATTGAACTAGCACCCCTGATTCCGATGATAAAATATGAGGCTGTGGATGGTAAACAGCTGAATTTTCGTACTGTAGAGTATTACAATATGAAGCTGCAAAACCCAAGCTATATAACACTTCTATAAGTCTTTTAGATGAATATCTTCTATAAAGATATACAGAAAGGATTAATAGTAGCAGTGATGAAAACGATCATTCTCGTAATGCAGCCATTATTGCATGACTTATTGACGTGCATTTTGTTTTAAAATAAGCTATTTTTCCTTTTCTGTTTTTCATTATGACTTCTCGTAAGAAATGCAATAAACTTTTTGGTATATCTTGATTTACATCATCCAACAGTTTACTTGGAGGTCGATAAGACTTGGTTTCAACGACAGATTACCGAATGTCTTCACGAATAATAGCTGCTGCAGCTTCTACAATTCACAACCGTTCTTCTCTTGGGGATCCCTTTTCTTATTATCATACCAAGCTTTTGATAATATATTAGCTTGTGTATCACGAAAAGATATGATTGTAAAAGAACTTACTTTTGTCGTAATTATTATATTCATCAAATATTTTTGTTTAAGTCTCCTAATTATAGTTTTATCATCTGGTACATACCCCGTCAGGACATCTATGAGCTCTTTCAATGTAAATTGGGAATCGTCGTGATTTTCGATGTAATTAAAAATCTCTGCCATAGCTTCTGAGACTTGACTATCTTGGTGAGACTTCTTTTCAGTAGATGGTATCTGATTTAAGAAATTAGTGTAGCAGAAGTATGATACTTTGCTTCAGAAGCGACCAAATCATACTCACAAAGTATACAATCTTTCACTAATTCTCTCTCTCCTATTGAATCACCACGTTCTTCTGCTTTTTTAAGACATTGTCTTTAAACTCAAGAGTACTCACTTTACTGATCTTGTGCCTGTACTTCCCTTTTTTTTAGTTTCTGTTGCTTCATCAGCTACTTGACCACAAAATAAACAGAGCTTTTTGAAATCAAATGCTTCATTTCTTCTTTTAAGAGGGAAACTAGGTGATGATAAAGGTTCACTGTTTTCAATGCGTCGTTTCGATGCTGCAATAGAATTTTTACTAATGTACACTTTTTGGCACTCGGTATGTACATTCACGGAGGTTAAAGAATTTAAAAAATCAATGTGACCGTCCTTTTGTTCGAAACTTGCTGCTCTCAAAGTTTTTAAACCACGCACTACATTAACAGGATAACCCTGTGATAGTGATTCACTACATATAAAACATAAATCAGACATAACTCTCAAAATTTTACATCCGTCGTAGCTAAAATACAATTTAAATTTAACGAATAAACGTGGCTAGTAGAAACTGAATTGTTGAAAAGAAAATCGGCCTTTATTATTTAGCTAAACATGTGTCCATCAACTAGCTATAAATTAAACGTTCGTATATTAGGTGTGTATAAGAATGTACGTGTATAAGAATGTAAAGCGTCCTCTAGCGCTCATAAATATTCAGTGTATCCTTAGACTCCAACCAGAGAGGAGTCGAATCGAGTCGAGACATATTAACAAACAACAGTCCATTGGAAATTGAAGGAGACTCTCCTTTATTTGAGTATTTTACCATGTTTTTATTATGTCTGTCAGGGTGGAATTTTGTAATTCATTTTAAACTAACTTCCCGATGAACTAGAGACTTGAAATTTGGACTATAGCTTAGAAGTGGATGACAATGCATGAAAATATGCTTTTTAGTTCGTTATAAAAACATGGTACACTAAAATTTTTTTTTATTCTTAGATCATGTTTTCTTTGAGGTAACTAAGCTATCAATAGGGGTCAGCAGGTCTAGGTATAATCTGCACAGAAGGAAACAAATTTGAAGGTTTATACATTTCAAACTAATTATATTTCATTTTTCTTCTTAAAATGTAATTAGCATATATTAAAATATAATTAAAGTAAGTCTATAGTTTCAGTTAACTGTTTTTCAATTACACGAACAGATGCAGAGTAATAAAAAATATACTTGATGGATGAAATCTATTACTAAATGTAATGTAATAATTAATAAAAAATGCCAATTGTTCGTAACTACATATATTTTTAAGGTTTACAGACTTTATAAGGCGTATTATATCATGTGACTAATTGTTGACCTTGGATTTTGCTGTAGATAGCCAACCATTGCGTGTTAAGCACCCTCTATTTCAAAAACGGTTTGATGTATAGTTTCAATTAAAGTTATAGAAAATTTTATTCTCTACAATATTTATAACAAATGTAAATAGGTTCAAGGCCATAGGAAAAGAGATATTTGCGAAAAACCGAATTAATTGACCTTTGACCTTGAATATCTTAAGACGCAGACACGAGATTTTATGAGACTTTTGAGACAACATATAGAGTGACAAAATAAAGGTCTATACAAGTTTTCAGCTTATTACCTCTCATTCCGCAGTTGACCCTTTTTTTGACTAAGATGACTGGGCTAATAGGAATACGAATTTCGAGACAAACTGTTTACAGGAGACTCAATCATGCTGGCCTGTATGCCAGAAGACCAGCAGTTTGCATTCCCCTCATGTCTGCACATAAACGTGCTCGTTTGAACTGGAGTTTGAAACATCAACATTGGAGTGTGGGCCAATGTGATGTTCAGTGACGAGTCCCGGTTTAGTCTGAGTAGTGATTCTCAGCGGGTAACGATATGGAGAGAACGTGGAACACGTTTTGAACCAAGAAACATAACGGAAAGACATCATTTTCCATCAAGGGGAGTAATGGTATGGGCAGGCATCATGATGGACGGCCGCACAGACCTCCATTTCTTTGACACGGGGTCTGTGACTGCTCAAAGATACAGGGACGAAGTTCTTGAGCCTTATATTCGCTTGTTTCGAGGTGCTGTCGGTTCTGACTTCATATTCATGGATGATAATGCGCCATGTCACCAAGCGGTGCTCATTGATGACTTCCTTGAAACGGAAAACATCCAGCACACATGCTGTGGCCTGCAAACTCCCCTGATTTAAATCCTATCGAGCATGTGTGGGATATGCTCAGGAGACAAATTGCAGCCCTTTCGCACCCATCAAGCTCCGTTACAGAACTGAAAAGAGCTCTCCAAGAAACTTGGAACCGTTTGAGCCAACAACTCATTCATCATCTCATAGCAAGTATGGTAAATTGCTGTGCAGCGTGCCTGGCTTTCAGAGGTGACCACGTGCCTCATTAAACTGCAGCATCAGTATTTAATTTAATGTTTTCTTTCATTTTTTCTTTAAAGTGTGAATCCTTGCTATGCTCAGTTTTCTTTCAAACTGCTACTTTGGATAATAAAATTAATTATTATCATTCTTTTGATTTGCTTCCTTATTTTATAACCATTTTACACTCGCATATCACGTTTCCCGCCATTCTGATTTACAGTTCCTTCTTTATTCACATAATTATCAATTATGCTTAACTTTTGGACACCAGTGTATAATAGAAAATGTAAAACATAAAGCGCATTGATTGATTAATTGGGTTATATTGAAGTTTTTTATAAATTAGTTGGGTAGCATTGAACATTTAAGTTAAATCAAATGTATGAAAAATATGAATAAAATAATTTATTAATGTCACACTGCTGTTAATAGATTATTTCATTCAGATTTTCCATATACCTGATTTAATTATTTGATTTTGATACACCTGATTAACATACAGCACTGATTGTGTCGTAAATTAATGACAGTGAGCAACACATATCTGGTTATTTTAAACCACGATCAAGTGACGAGGACGACAATTGAGCTCGCACTCCACTTTCTCTCACTTCCACAAAACGGTAATGTGAAGAGTTTAGTTCCAATACAGGGTGTACAAACTTGGATAGGAGGTAGAGAACATCGCGAGGAGGCATAATTACATAGGAAAGCGTGGGCGGAAAGTGATAGGTGGCGCTGTACAGGAGCTCAAAAGGTCGGCACATGTGATTTCCTCATTTCAGACAAGAACAGCGTGTGATGAACGTGAATCGTTATACGAATGCCAAGTTCGCGGATATCCACTTTATCTACAGTTTCGCCAACAGAAATGGAGTGTTGCTGTTTGGTTGTATGGGGAAAGATATGTAATGAGGTGGTAACCGAAACATCAAACATCATCAGAACTTGGCGGAACAAAGATCTTTCAGAGCCACGATTGACGACATGCCCCCAATTCTGAAATGGACCTGGTGGCATGAACATCCATTGCTGCTGCTATGATCCATGAAACACCCGGTATTTTCAAACATGTCCGCCAATCCATGTCCAATGGCTGCAATTTCAAACACCTCCTGTGATGATTTAATTTCATACTTTTAATTTATTAATGCTTTTTGTTTTTGTAATACAGCTTTCTACACAACATTCTGTATTGCGGCCTTGTTGTCTTAGTGCCTCTTTATCTTGTTAGGGTTACGTTTCTGCCCATGCTTTTCTGAGGAAATTATGGCTTCTGAAGATGTTTTCTACCTCCTCAACAAGTTTGGACATGGCATTCGGAGACACTCTATAGATTAAACATTTATTATGCTCTCTACATGGCAGGCCTTTAGTGGTATTAATGAAGATAGTGTCTTAAGCTGAACTGAATATAATGTATCAGTATTCATTATTATGAGAGACTAGCTAAATTGGCACAATATCTTTTATTTTGCAGTGTTTCTGGCAATAACCTCACAATATTAGAAAAGACTCACAAATGTTCGTGACTCTTTTACTCATGCATTAATCCATAAGAACTCTGTGAGATAATTTGAATTTAGCTCTGAAAGATTAAATCACAAATGGTTTAAAGGATTTCCTGAGCCAGTTGTTAATATAAATTGCATCTTTTTCTTATAGAAACTTGCAGTTATTTTATAAATTTGGTTTTCTGACATCAAGAACACATAATTTGTTTTTACTTAACCAAAACAAGTCCATAAGCATGGAACAATATCTTGTTCTTTGTAGATAACGTTCATTGAAATATACTTAAATTTTAATACCTATGCTTTAAAAATAATTTTAGAATAATTAAATGCGAAACAAACCAGCAGCTCATAATAAAATTCTAGTTAGGCTCTCCTTATTAAAAAAATTAATTGTTACTTTATTATATAAACATTTCTTGCCATGAAACTCCATAAATAAGAAAATGCCAAGTTTTTAATAACATGCAAGAATTTTAAGGACTGCATACAATTGTTATTGAGCAAAATTTTAAGAACTTTCTATTACTTTAGTTTTTGGTGTGTAGCATGTGTTTTACTTTAGTTTTTGGCAAAATCTTAAACTTCTTAAATTTAAAGTACAATTTTTACCCTTGAAAATGTATGTGAAACAATGCCATATATGTGTGAGTTATGAATTTAAACTTAGGACTAATGCTACACACAGTGCAAATAATAAATAAATTCTACTGCCTTTGGAATCAAGAATGCTATGAAGAAGGTTTAAAAGAATTTCTTTTGGAGTTGAATACCTATAAACCGATATCAGGCTAGGAAGAAGACCATCAAATATAAATATCAACAGACTAGACACAATGATTGCAATAAATTCCAGTTTAATGTGTCAACAGCTTGCAGATGTGTTCAAAGTAATGAAACAATAGGGAAGCATTGACACAAAATGGGAAAGAAATGGAAATTAAGCAAATAGGTATATCCTTATCATACATGGCCACACATTGCAATAGAGACCAGAACAAAACAACTGCATTTAGCAGGGAAGGTTTTATTCTATCCTTCTCATTTTGCAACCTTACTTCCGATAGATTATCAACTATTTTTATCTTAAGACAGTCATACGTGTGATACAGTTTAGTCCTCAAAAATTGAAAAGAGGTATCAGTATTCATAGAAATAAGCAGTTTTATAAAAATAGACCTTATGAATTAACTTCTCGTTGGAAAAGTTTATTCAATGTAAGGATGAATATTTCAATGAATAAAACTATTCAATGGAAAAATACACAAAAAGGTCCTGCTCCCTTCTCAGTTAATAAAACAATAGAATACATTATTTTGGTTACCTGATATAACATGTATATTTTTCATTTTTCTTGATATATATAAGTATATATACAAAAAGTTCAAGTTATTCACTCTGAAGCAGGAGCTTAACATTGCGAGGGAAAAAAATGATTTTTTTCCCTCCCTGAAAGGATCACAAACTTTTTTAACATTAGTATTGACTTCAAACTGAATATTAGAAGAGCAATTTAATTTCTAAGATCAAAGTAGAATTTCATGGAAGAAATATCACAAAATTTATAATATATATAGAGATAGATAACAAATCAAATTTAATTATTTTATCAAAAAAAATTACTTGAAGTATTGTGTTCTTTCTAATGCCAACACAGAGCAATGTATTTGTACTCAACTGAAATGATTCACTTTGATATTCGTGAAAGATTCCATTATCCAAATAATATACTACTGTTGAACTCCAAAAAGATGCAACAAAAAGAAGTTTACTGTCACAAACATCTGTAAAAACAAAAGATACAATTACTTTGGAGTCAAAAGTTATAAAACATTTTGGATTTTACACATTTTTTTCAAATTTCTGCAGAAATATTTTGAGTTTTACTTGATTTTTATAAATGTCACCTTTTGAATAGCAGAAGGGCAATTGGTGAAAGACCTCATAATTTTAAAGCTCAGTAAGCTGACAAGGATGACACTTGAGCTGGCACCCCATTCTCCCCAAACAAATATACCATGACATTTATACCATAAAGAAATGATTTATTGGGCAAATGCGTAAAAGTTATCAATATTTTACTTTCATAATTTTGTAGCCAATAATTAAGGGGAACTAATATAAAAAATCGAATTGCAAATCTTGCATACATCTTGTATTACAGTCATTAAATACAACAAGGGGTTTCCTATAATTTGTCATTTCTAATTATAAATTACATTGAATCACATAAAATTTAGATATATATAAAATATACATATTTACTTATAAATCAGATCATTTACACAACATACAAGGGGTGATCAAATGAAAAGGTACGAAACGACACGGTGGGTACAAATATAGACTTTATTCAAAATATATACCATAGGCCTGAGCACAACGATCCCACTGATGAACAAGCTGCAGGATTCCTTGTTCCCAGAATTCCTGTGACTGTGACAAGACCTAGTCCTTCAGTGTCCTTGAGTACGTCGTCCGAGTTGAAGCGCTTTCGTTTCAGGTGTTTCTTCAGTGGACCAAACACATGGAAATCGCAGGGTGACATGTCCGGACTGTAGGACGGATGGTCCAACGTCTCCCATTGGAACTTGTCCAGTTCCATTTGTGTGACTCTGGAGACGTGTGGACGCGCGTTATCATGGAGCAGAACCACACCCTCCGTGACCAGCCCCGGTCTTTTGTTCTTGATGGACCTGCGTAGGCGTCGGATTGTCTCGCAGTACGCATCAGAGTTAATGCTTTTTCTGTGCTCGAGTAATTCTGTGCTCGCATCATTTGGACGCCGCTTTTTATAAGAGCCTTTGCTCTCTCCTGCGCATGCGGGGACCCGCGCATGATCCGATCCCAGTCAGAGTCTCCAATGGCATCCCGAGATGTCTCGCTGCATTCTCCCTTGGCGGAATATGCAAATATTTAACTGTTTCATTTTTATGTCGTTTCGTACCTTTTCATTTGATCACCCCTTGTATATTGCATTAAATTATGAAATAGAAGCTGCTATACATCAATCCTAAGTGGAGTAAATAAAACAAAATAAAATTTAGAGACACATTTGTAATCTTTTTTAAAAGCATACAAAATCAAAAGCGTATCTTTCAAAATAGTGAAGAATTTTAATCAGCATTGTACTATATTACATAAATTGCAATTATTACACAAGTGGCTAAATATAAGACCAGCAGTTGGTTCTATTATTGGAGATGCAAATATATATGCATATTTAGAGCATTAATAAAAAGTTTGTGTAATTCAAATTAACTTAATTATGATTAAAAATGAAAATTTTTAGAAATTTCCCAAGTCCTTTAACAATTTTCTTAGGGAAAAAGGAAAGTATGAATTCATGCATGTTTTTATTCATGACCAATGTTGCAAAATATTTTGTTACATTTTCACCTTGAAATACAAAGAAATGCCTAAAATTCAATGTGTCCCATGACAAAGTGCAAATTAAAAAATAACCATAATAAAAAATTTATGCTGTACAATTTAATTTTATGATTAAGTAATCTGCTAATTCTCAAAAAAATCAAATCTTTATATTTGTTAAAAAATTGCCAGTGAGCAATTTAAATTTTTATGCTGATTAACTGTCTATGTTTCTGAACACTTGGACTGTGACTAAACAATATTAATTTACAATTAATCTAAAATCTCTTTCTACCAGTTAAGTATATTTTACATTAAGAAGTATTGTAAACTTGCTTCTTAATCATTTCTTATATTTTTCACTATAAGCTCGTTTTCCATGTTTTGTTATAAATTCATAATGAACACTGGTGTAAGAAATTAAGAGAATTTTCAGATATGATCGATTATCTCTAGAACTACTGGACCGGTTTTAATGAAATTTGATACATAATTACATTGATACAGTACAAAAGAAATAACCATTCAAAAATTGAAATACTCAAGCGTAACACTTAGTGGAGTTGAAAGGTATAAAACAGCCGTTTCAGAATAAACAAAAGAAATGGGTAAAAAGGGGGTATGGGCCCCTCTTACAGCTATGCAGGTCTCACAGCGTGATGTCATACTTGAAATAAGGCAGTTTACCAGTTCTTGTGGCATTTGGTCCCACTTTTTCAGCAACGCTGTTTTCATTTCCTGGATGGTTCTCAAAGGGGGGGTTGCAAGTTGCAATTGCCCTTCCCAGAGGTCCCAGACATGTGGTCTAAAGGGTTGAGGTATGGAGACCTGTCTGTCCAATCCATATGGCGAATATCCTCACTCTCTAGAAATTCGTCGACCAGAAGAGCTCTATGTGGCCTCGAGTTATCGCACATTAAAATGAACTCGGGGCAACATGCACCCCTGAAAAGGCGAACTTAGGGCTCCAAGATCTCATCCATATACCTCACACCAATCATAGGGCCTCTTTCAAAGACATGGAGAAGTGTGCGGCCATCCAACATGATGCCTGCCCAGACCATTAAACTTCCTTCACCATAATTGTTGATTTCTCGAGTGAGTGAATATTAACGTACCACTGTTCAGCTACACGAGGGCTTTTGGGGACAGGCCAGCGTAATTTTGAACCATGGTCAAGTGAGGCAGACATCTGAGCTGGCACCCCCCTCTCCTAATTACCACACCACACCAATAGGAGTCGATTTCTGGAACATTGGAGAGTAGGTAGCGGGTCCCTGGTTCTCACCATATGAACGTACGGCGAGAATCGGTGTTTAGGCTGAAACGACACGATTCATTGATGAACAGAACAGTCACCGATTGATCGATACTATAATCTCTATGCTGTCTGCACCATGCTAAACGAACTCTCCTGTTCGTAGACGTGAGCGGGACGCAAACAGTAGGTCTTCTGGCGAACAACCCTTTCTCATGAAGTCTTTTTGAAACAGTCACCCTTGATACACGGGTTCCTGTGGCTGCATACAAGAAACGAGAGAGCTGAGAAGCTCTAGCCCTCTGTTACACCTAGTTACAATCGACAAATGGTGAACTTCTCTGGCCGTCGTAGCTCTTGGACGACCTTGCCCAGGCTTTCTCTCGAAGGATTCAGTATCCTGGAACTGTTTCTATAAGTTACACACGACTCTGGGCGTTAAATTGAACTATCTACAAATCTTGGCTGTGCATTTGCCTGCTTGTAGCCTCCCGACAATTCGCCACATTCAATCATCTAAACGTTGGTGGTTACTCATTTTTACAGTTACAATTTGAATTGAACCGATTGCTTCAAAATAACACCAAGAAATTCGCCGAGGTTTGCTGACGAACAAAATACATCTTAACTTACACACGCTTATAAAGTCTGTTTTTCTGCTGGCTCCACCTACACATTAGTGTAGGATTAAGTATTTGCCATACAAGATTTGCATTTTTTATTCAGAAACAGTGGTTTTTCATTCAGTTCAGTTCTTTTCATGCAATTCAATAAAATATGAAAATTTTCTTAATTTCTTACACCAGTGTATTAAAAGCAAAATTGTGTTGTTTACTGTTATCTCAAGACTTACTACAATGCAAACTTTTTTAGTAAGTACCTCTTACAGTTATTGAACACGTGTATAAATAATCATCCATAAAATTCAACACACTATCTGAGTTCTATAATAAAAAAAAAATTGTTGCAGAATATTATACAGCTAATACCAATAGTTATAATGATTTAATGTGAGAAAATTTCCATGTACTCTTGATGGTTTTTTCATTAATTTTACAATAACAGAAATGAAGAATTTTTCAGACATAATTGTTTGATTTTTAATATCTCATTTGAAAGAAATACGATTGCAATTTAGGACAAATCTTGTAATTGTCAAGTTCGGTTAAGAGATATGATTAAAGAATAAAATAGCAAAAATATTTTTGCATAATAATGTTGTACTTATGCTTATAATGGAATTTGGATATGTGTTCTCTAAAAGCCGCTATAGACAGTAAAGTATATGAATGAAGTAATCAGTAGGGTATATATATATGTTTCATATGTTAACCAATTAATTTCAGTTTTATGAGAACATCAACTTAAGAGGTTCAGCTGAGGTCATTAAAAAATTTTCCTTCGCAATTTTAGTAGCTCTCCTTACAATTAGACAAAATTGCCATAGTTTTTGTCTTGAAAATGGTTTTTAATTAACAGTTTAGAAATTTTTAAAAAATGATTCCATCATTAATTATTTCGCAAAGTTAAAAATATTTCTATTTATAATCTTTGGACATTCTTATATAACTTTACTTCAACACTAGTACCATTAAAAACAGAAAAAGGTATTTTTTAAATTAATATCTTTAATTTAAAAATAAATAAGATTACTTATCTGTTCCCACTTTCGCAAAGGACTGTTTTTGATGTAATTTTTTCAACACTGATTATTTAAAAAAGTATCAGAGATTACAGCTCAGAAATTTGGTCAAAAGAGAATCACAAAATCATATTTATACACTCAGGAACATTGAAAATAGCGACCCAAGAAGGAAGCTAAGTACAATCACGAAACTTTGCATATAAGTACAGCGTAATGTGATATGCAAATGATACAAGTTTTGTGCCAATATGCATGCTGATACACGCCGAGGTGGCGCTACAATCAGGAAGAGGGTGCTATATAAGACAGCGCAAATTCGAAGATTCATAAACGTGACGATTACCCGCCGATTGTAGGAAGACTTTGGTAAGCGAAACATGCCAGGTAAACGTGATAGAAGACATTTCTCACAGTTAAGCTAGTTTGAGAGAGGCCTGATCATCGGGATGAAAACTGCAGGCTGCTCGACGCACCGTGTTGCTGGCCAGGTGGATCGTTCGGAGTGTGCCGTTAGAAATTGTTGGGAGTAGTGGACACGAGAAGGTACCCATGCGCGGAAAACCGGGTATGGAGCGACCAGGAAGACCACGAGGAGAGAGGATCGTGCAGCAAGCACTTGTGGACCCCACAGTGACTCGTTCAACGATACGAGCAGATGTAGGCATAGCAATTGTTCCACAAACAATTTCCAGACACCTTGCAGAAGCAAATCTTAAATCCAAGCGACCTTTCCGTGCATTCCCTTTAACACTGGAACATCGGCAACTGCGTCTACAGTGGTGCCAAGCCAGATCAATGTGGAATGTCACAGATTGGCAAAAGGTTGTGTTTAGTGATGAATCCCGGTTTGTTTTGGGGACAGATGATATGTGTATGGGTGTGATGATACGTGTATGGGTGTGGAGACGCCCTGGTGAGCGGTACAATTCCCCCCACACTGTTCTACGTCACACTGCCCGCACAGCTGGTGTAATGGTCTGGGGGGCCATAGCCTATGATAGCCGGTCCACTTTAATTGTGATGCGTGGAACCTCAACGGGCCAACGTTACGTTGATGATATTCTTCGACCCCATGTAGGACCTTTCCTAAATGGTCTCCCAGGGGCAATTTTCCAGCAAGATAATGCTCGTCCGCATACAGCAAGAGTTGCTCAAGACTTCCTACGTCATTTTCAGACTCTTCCATGGCCAGCCTGCTCCCCCGATTTGTCCCCTGTAGAGCATGTGTGGAATCAGCTAAAACGGCAGATCCCATCGTGTCACTCTGTACATGATTTAGAGTTGGCTGTTCAAGATTTGTGGGCCCATCTGCCTCAGGACAACATAAGGTGTCTAATCAACTCAATGCCAGACTGTGTGGTGATGATGTGATCAATCTTAAGATGTTTTTTTTTACTGCTATGACTACAAGACCACATATATACCATCTCATCGATACAATGCGTATATATGTGTGTGATGAGAGATCCAAAGTAAGCATAGTCATCTTTTCGGGAAAACCGATTTTTATCAAGACAGCCATCGAACACATCTTCACAGGGAGAAAAACCAATGCCAAATGTGTCGAAAAATGACATCTGAATTCAGCATTTAACTTTTTTTTCCAAAAAACCCACTTATACATCTGTTCACAGAACTCACAAAAGATACAATAGATTTACATACATAAATTAAAATTTAAAAAGACTTTTTACTTACTTTTGGAGGTCAATGTGTGTGTCTGAATGTACACAAACACAGGGTGAGCCCAAATTCATAGAAAAAAATTTAAAAGTTACCACAAGACACTGAAACGATAATTTATTGTACACGAATACATGGATGCAACTGTGATGTGGTAAACCACAAACACAGGAAAAGTATGGAAAGAAAGAAGAATGGAGTTATTAGTTGCTTTCGATGCTGGCGGAGGGCAGTATGTTGTTAGCAACCATATAACATTATTCATCTAAGTAGGGGAAATGCTATTCTTGACTGATCTGTCATCACAATAGGAGACTTCATAAATTCTAAAAAAGCAGACATTAATTGCAAGAAAGACAATGCAAATGATAACAGCAGAGTTGCACTATAAATGTGCCATTTCCAGAATGATGGATCACAGAAGTTTGGAATGGTTACATTGCCACTTAGTGAAACGGTTTTTTCCCCCTTCAATCAGACAAGAAGCTGGTTGACGAAGAGCTGAGTGCATTCAAAGCCTTGATAAAATGTTTCGTCAAAGAGCTATAACACACAATGTATGTGGGAATTAACAGACCATTTGGAGAGTATCAAATGAAAATCACTTACCCACTTCCCATTTTCAGCAAAAGGTTTTACAGCCAGAAGATTATCCTCTAGACCAGAGCTTGTGTGTGATTTTGAGAAATGTGTATTGCAGTCAAACTATATAACACAAGCGCTATTTACAGATAAAGCAATGTTTACATGTAAGGGCATATTTAATGTGCACAATTTCCATGTGTGAGCAACTGAGAATCCACAAAAGATGTGGTCATATCAACAGTGATTCTCAATGAATGTGTGGGCGGGTACTGTCAACAATTTTTTTTTGGAACAGGTTTTATCAGAGTTGACGCAAGATGTTCCAATTGCCATTGGCAACCAAACGTGTTTTCACTATGATGGGGTGCTATCCCACTTCAGTCATGATGCACACAATTACATGAATACAACTTTTGGGGAGTGAAAGACCAGTCCTTTGGCCATGCAGTGTCTCTCGTTTTATAATTTACTTTTTATGGAGACATAAAAAGAGTATAGTTCATGCAGCTCCAACTGACTCAGATTAAGATCTCATAGCCCAAATAACCATAGTTGCAACACCCCATTCATAAGATATCTGGTATCTTCAGAAGTGTATGCCAATTGTTCCACCGACACTGTCAAGTAAGAGTGTCAGAGTTGAAGGATATGATGGAAAGGGAGTAACTCAGAGTTATTCCAGAAGCCGCTTTAATCACATCGCAGAAATCGACACGTTATGCCTAGGTGTTTAAAAACGTTGCTGTTCACATGAAACACGCGACTGCCAAATTAAAAGAGTCAAGGAGGCTTTCTGCGTTAAATATCAGATTTTCAGACATATAAATGGTTACAGAATCCCGTAAAGGCATTGCTACCTACAAAAACAACTACTCCAATATAATCAATATCATAGTTAACACAAATTTTTCTTATGCCTAAGACACTGTTAACAAACAAACTGTAATGACAAACCCAACCACAGGATGCTTCACAGAGAACTGGACAGCTTGCAAATTCGAAATGAACTCAGATCAATCGGATAAGAAATACCCCTCCCCTGAAAATGCCAATTTTAATCAAAATTCTGGCTTAAATTCTAGTATTATAACACAAACTTAACAGCAAACTGTTGAAACGCTTTTACCCACCTAACTCAACATATTAAAATTAAACTTTCACTTCTCCCCCTGTAACAAGTAACATTAGTAAAACAAAACTAAGCTTTACACTTTAGTAAAGGAGAACTGCAAAGAACTGATGATTAGAGACTCAATGATTCTTGAAACACAAACAGCATTCTACATCGAATAATTGAACTTTGTCTTTTCGTAGAGAAGTTCTTCCCGATTTAAGAAACCCTGGGTTCGAGTAATAATTTTGCCAGACGAGGTTGGGATATGAGTAGGAAACCTGCGGGAAGACGGAATAATGGAAATTGAAGAGATGCAGGGGTTGAAAATAGGCAAAATGAGCAGAGAGGAGTAAGCAGAGGGGCAAACAATTATTCTCATGATGATTATCGAAATCAGGGATTAAAAGGAGGAAACCACATTAACCAACCAAATCATAGACCAGACCAGTATCAACATCGTAGAATGGTGGTTAATCAGGGTCCTCTTGATGATTCAACAAGGCAGAATTGGAGACGTGATGATAGGACCAGCGGAAGGCAAGGAAATGTAAATTTAAACTTCTAAGCGATCATGTTGCAGGAGGTAACCGGTCGCTAGTTGAGTCAAATCTTCCTAATCAGATTAAACTTAATTCATTACGTTTGTCACCAGTTGATCTTCCGTATGTGCTGATTCTGTTGCATGACACATTTTTAAAAGCTCTCTGGAATACAGGTGCGGAGAAGTCATTTATTTTGCAGCAGACTTATCGATCCTATTTTTCTTTTCGTCCTATTAAGAAATCGCTGGCAGAAGTGATCATGGCACAGGGGTCAAAGTGCACAAATTTAGGCATGGTTGAATTACGGATTCAGATAAGGGAATTTGTGGAGTGGCCGCGGTAGCCGAGTGGTCTAGGCATCAGATTGTGGCTAGCATGTCATGAGTTCAATCCTAGTACCACTGAAGACCCGCCGTGTAGGGGTGCGATGCACGTTAAATCTGTCGAGAGCTCAAACGTCCTCCGTTTGGTGTGGTAGTTAGGAGAGGGGGTGCCAGGTCAGGTTACGTCCGTGTCACTTGACCTTGGTTCAAAATTACGCTGGCCGCCCCCAAAAGCCGTTGTGTAGCTGAAAAGTGGGACGTTAATATTTACTCACTCACTAAGTTGTGGAATTTTCATGTGATTGCTGAGATGCAATATCCATGCATCTTGGGCATTAATTTTATGTCGCATGCAAAAATAGGTTTTGATTTTTCGACTAAGACGTTAATCATTCCGGACTCGCAGATTGAGAAAGTGGCAATTCCAGAAGAACTGGTTGAGATAGATTTATCAAAGACGAAGTTGGGTATAGGGCAAAAAAAGGAGTTGCATCTTTTGTTTAACGAATTTCGGAACTTATTTTTGTCGAAGCCGGGGCTGACGCATGTATTGTATCACGAAATTGATACTGGTGATCACCCTCCTGTTTCTTCGAGACCTTATCGCTATGACAGGATCAAGCAAGGTGTCATTGATTATCACGTTAAGAAAATGTTAGATGAGGGAACTATAATTCCAATAACATCACCATACGCATCCCTTGTGGTTTTATAACAGAAGAATAACGGATTGCCGCTGAACGACCCAGAAGCTTATAGGTTCACAATAGATTATAGGAAATTGAATGCTATAACGAGGTATCCACGATATCCCTTAACGCTAATTGATGATCTGATAACCAATATTCCACACATCGAAATTATGTCGTCCCTTGATTTCCGTAGTGGGTACTTTAAAATGGCGGTAGACCCAAAAGATATTATTAAGACGGTGTTTGTTACGAAGAATGGTACTTTTGCATTTACTCGCATGCTATTTGGTCTCTCGGAGGCGACCCCAAGTTTTTAGAGGGCTATCGAGATCATACTTAAACCAGTTCTCGGGCATTTTGCTTTTGTTTACATGGATGATGTTATTATTTCTTCTTCATCTTTTGAGCGGCATGTAGAGCATTTACGGGAAGTGTTCAGATTGTTACAAGAGGCTGGTTTAACATCAAATCGTGAGAACTGTCATTTCGCAAGGGAACAGTTACGTTATTTGGGTCCAGTTATTAGTAAAGAGGGAGTTCGAACAGACGAGGAAAAAGTAAAAGCAATTCTTGAAATGAAACCCCTGAAGAATGCGAAAGAGGTAGCAAAATTTTTTATGAATGATGGGGTGGTATCAAAAGTTTATCAAGGACTATGAGGACCTGTGTGAACACTTGTATGGTTTGAAAAGGAAAAATTTAAAGTTTAATTTCTCAGAATCGGTGCAGGAAGCCTTTGATCGCAATGAAAAAGCAGTGACAGAAGCTCCTGTGTTACAGTTACCAGATTTTACCAAAGTTTCTGAACTTTATATGGATGCTAGTTATGTAGGTGAAGGGGCAATGTTGATGCAGAATAATAAGCCAATTGCGTCTGCCTCGCGAACGCTGAGTAAGGCGGAACGGAAATACAGTGTGACAGAACGTGAATGTTTGGCGGTCACATATGGGCATTAAATAAATATCGCACTTATTTCGGATCTTTGAGGGTGAAGGTGATAAAAGACCATGCAGCACTCACCAAATTAACAAACAGGAAGAATTTGTCGAGTAGAATGATAAGGTGGACCCTTAAGTTGGCAGATTTTAATGTGGAATGGGAGCATCGCCCAGGTACACAGAATGTGGTGGCAGATATATTATCTAGAAATTCAGTCGATAGCAATGATGACGCAAGGGTGTCTTGTGCGGTGATTAGGTAGTTGGTATTGTCCAGGGAACAGTTGATGGAAGAACAGAGGAATGATCCGGAGCTGGGACATATTTATAGATTTTTGGAAAATCCTGACCATAGCTCGATTAAAGCGTCAATCTGCGGAAATTGGTCCCGCGACTTCAAAATTATAGACAGTTTGTTACACTATGCAAAGTATAGTATAGTATTTACGAATCTTCATTCCAAAAACACTGGAGTAACGATGTTATGCGAGAGTTTCATGACTCACCGATGACGGGTCATTTAGGGAAGAAGAAGACTTATCTGACATTAAAAGACCCGTGTTATTGTACATTTATGAGGAAGTTTATATATAAATATGTTTCCACCTGCGACTTCTGAAAAAATTAATTTCAAGAACGGTTTACCAGCTGGTCGATTAATTCTGATAATAATGATTTTTCCAAAAGAAATTGTATCTTTACATTTATTAGGCCCATACCCTGCCTCTGGTCTGGAACACTATAAATTTATTTTAGTAATAACATATAATTTTTCTAATTGGTTGAAATAGTTCCCTTAAGAAAATCTTTGGCTAAGGCAATTGCGAATGCATTTTTTGAAAATTATATTTCGTGTTATGGAGCTCCAGTAAAGTTAATAAGTGATAATGGCCCCCAAATGATATCCAAAGTTTTTGAACATGTGTCGCAGGTTGAACATAAAACATGTTAAAACGGTGGTATATCGACCACAATCTAATGAAACAAAGAGAGTTAACTGTACTCTTCAACAAATGATTTCGAGTTTTGTAGAAGATAATCATACTAATTAAGTAAAATTTCTTAAGGAATTCAGTTATGCTTTGAGGACAGCAGTACATGAAACAACGGGTAAAACACCGGTGGAGTTACTTTTAGGTATGAAATTAATCACCCCATTTCAGAAATTAGTGATGGTAACTGATAGATCAAACTTGGTGTGTGGCAATATGGAAAGGTTGTTTGAGGAGGCTAGGAGAAATACTCGGACGCAACATAAAAAATGGGCACAATACTATAATAAGAGGAGACGTGACATTAAAGTAAAGGTTGATGATCTAGTGTTGGTTTAAACACACCCGTGGAGTTCAGCGAGTAAGAAGATTGTGGGTAAATTTATGCCAAAGTTTGAAGGCCCCTGTAAAGTTTTGAGTGTGAAAGACAATTTGATAAAAGAACAGCGGTTAATGTGGATCAGGTGAGAATTTACCATCAAAGGGAATCGGAAGACAGTTTCGACAAATCTGAAATTTGGGGAAGTAGTCAGCCTAGAGCAGTACCATCAGAAAGGTCAGATGATAGGCGGCTGAGGGTAGTACAGTCAGAAAGCCAGGAGAATAGTCAAAGAGGATCAGAAAATTTGGAAGGTAGTAGAGATGTAGCCAGGGATAGACGCGATGAAGAGGAGGTGAGATGGGGGAAACGTGTGCGGACAGAACCAACTGTTTCTTCGAGGGCTGAGGAGTATAATTGCAGGAAAAGAAAGCCACTGTTCCACGAACGTGAAAAAAGACAGAGGCAACAATCCTGGTTGGAGATACAGCAAAGGAAGAAGAGACCAGAGTCACCAAAATCACGCATCAAAAGAAAAGTGGCCCCATCCATCATTAAAGCGATTTCAGAGGAGAAGAGACAGTGATATGCAGTCGGAAGGAAGAAGAGCAATCCCTTAGGACAAGGTCATCTAATTTTGAAGAGCCTTAGGACAAGGTCATCCAGTACAGAGGCCGTGGTTGGAGACAAAGCCTATGCAGATTGGATCTAAAGATTAGCCAGGTTGTATAATTCTAATTTGTTTATTTTCCCTCTGACAGACAGTTCAGAGTATTTTCCATGTGGGCTAGTTTAAAATTTTTGTTTTGTGTACAAAAGTTGTCAGTGCGTTGTGTGCATTTTCATATCAATTGAAAAATGAACTTTTCTAATTAACATTTTTCCAAATTGTGGAAAAACATTTGTTTTGCTACACATTAAAGACATGGTTTTATATGTGAGATAACTTGTATTGTTTGTTGTAATATATCGTATGTCTGAAAATGTATATGTTTTTGTGTGTAATTATTAAAATGTATTAGTATCTGGTTTCGGGATGCCGCTTATTAGGATAACTAACAATAACAGCACAGCGCGATTGATAGGGAGTTTTTTCAAAATGAAACCAGATGAAGGTTATTTTGATATGAAACTATATATATCATTGATATAAGGTCTGCCATATTTGTGTCAATATGGAAATTGTATAATGTTATGTGCGTTGAATGTCATATTTTGCTAAAAAATTGATAGAGTTTCATTTCAGGGCAGCAGTCCTTGAATCTAGTGATGTAAGAGACAGTTAAAGAAGGATAATGTTGTGTAAAGATGTCAATGTAGATTTTTAATTTTATTTAGTACTTAAGTAAAGTGCAAGATTATGGTTTTTTTCCCTTATGTCAAGGTTTTCCCCTGATCTTTGCCCGAATGGGATGCACTGTAGGGATGTTATGTGCAAGATAAATAAACAAAAAGTGGAGTGCCCTTTCAAGTAGTCATTTCTGTCTATATTAGTTCAATTAAAATTGTTGAGTTAGAGAGTTCAAACTTTATTGCATGTTCAGAGTTTTTCAGGCGTTAGGTATTTAACTTAATTTCTATCAGGTGTCATTTAGACCCTCAATAAATCACGCTTTTTTCTCGGAGGGGGTTGCGACGGATCTATACGGTCTTTCACTAACTTCTTTTTCCTTTAAAGTAATTTACTTATTTCAACCAATCTTCACTGAGAACCAGGCGTGATTTATGCAAATAAGAAATATTATATAAATTCGGTTTTCAGAAGCTAAGTAAGAGGAAGTGAGAAGTCAAGTGAATTAAAGATCGAGAAGTCGACACATAGTTGTTGACAAGTGAAGCGAGCCTGATTCGTGTTGATGTACGCGAAGAGAAGTGGATTTAAAATATTGAAATTCATTATTACGGAGCATGGAGTCTTCACCTATTCATCCAGCCAAATTAAGTGCCTGAAGTTCACCACGAAGGAACTGCAGCAGTAAAATATAAGGTTAGAGGCTTTGATTAAGAAAATCAGATTATTATTGGTGGCGTCATTGTAATTGTGCACGTTTAAGATGTCCGAGATTCAGTTGAAAAATTCTGTATTATCCGCTTGTATTGATACCCCACTTCTTCACTCCACCCTAGTTTATTTCTCTTAATTAGAATTGTGTTGTGTCTGATCTTATATACTGATAAGCATCAATAAATCAGTTTGAATTGTAATTATGTCTTTTGATCATTTAAGTCCGACTACAGTATGCATCAAAAGTGGAAGTTTTGTAGTACAATAATCAGTTATGTGTTCTTAAATTATAACTCTATCAAATGAAACTGGTGGTGAAGGTTTGAATAACATGCAAAACATTAATTAAAAATTTTTTGTAATAAAAATGAATTGTTTTTGTTTTATAAATATGTAAAATGGTTGTCATTATTACTTTATATTAATCACGGTTAAGGGGAAAAATATTTTTTAATACAATTATTTTTTTGCACGGTTTTCTAAGGAAGAAATTTACCTTGGAAAAAAAGGGAGTTGGTGTACTAACTTTAATTGACGTAAAAAGAACTGAACTAACTTTATCAAAGCAAAGGCAGGATTAAAAAAAATTATTACAATCTTTAATTACTACAGAGGCAAATCAATTTAACATGAAATTACCCAAAAAGTGCATTTATAATATATAAGCAAAACGGTAAACACTGGGTGACGAAAGCCCATCAGAATGTTACAACGAACTTAAATCTTAAAAAGCTACTTGAAACAAAATAATGTTCAATATTTTGATTAAATTACCATAAACAGTTCTCAGGAAACCCAAAATACATATCAGAAGATGTTAATTTTGCCATTTGTACTTTACAATAGCAACAAATGAAATTTAAAAAAATGTCTAAAACAATGAAAAAAAACCATATAACAAAATCTTGATTAATTTCGCCAAATTAAGACGTTGCCAACTGCAGAAAAATATTGTGTTCCAACATGTACAGAACGGTTTTCCATTATTGAATGCATAGAATGGCGTAGCATACACCACCACATTGCGCGGGGGGGGGGGGAGCCAAATGTTCTCCGTTATGCCACCGAATGCATATCACGGCATTTAGCGATGTCTTTCGATTTGAGGCAAATGTTCAACAGGAAAAAAAACACGGTAAGTACCAAAAATAAAAAATAATCACATATTGAATTATTTAATTTGAATTACTGGAGAAAGACAAATTAGGCAGAAAATTTAAATCAGTAAGCTACTCGTTTGTGGCATGATTTTGAAATCATTCCAAATAAATGTTTTGCAGAAAATCTAATAGTATCACCCAAACTTATAGAAATTTTAACTATTTCACAGAAAAATTCATAGCGTACAGAATTCAAATTAGTATTTTATACACAAAAATATCTCAAGCAGATAACCCAAACTTAAAAATAAATTAAAAAAAGAAATACAATATTAACATTAATTGACATAAAAAGAGCTGAACTATCTTTATCAATGTGAAGGCATCATTTGAAAAATAAAAGGTTAAAACAAAAACATATGAAATTGCAAAACGGCTCTGAGTGGGGACTGTACTAAAATTCTTTCAGAGTCCTTTTTCAGACATAAGCACCATGCTAGTGGGACTGTAGTTATACGTGTTGGGGCCCCTGTAGCTTGGGGGGACCCGTTTCACTGAACTGGATGATACAGCGATAGCTAAGTCCCTGACAAAAGCAAACTGTAATAAATTCTTTTCAAGTATTCTGTTAACAAATTACTAATGGAATCTGTTTAAGAATGTAATTAAAAACTTAAATCTTAAAAAGCTATCAAAAACAAAATAAGGTTGAATATTTGATGACCCAAATTAAAATGTCACAAAGTGGGGAAAAAAAGCAACCTGGAAAGCCAAGCGATAGATGTGAAACTTCTTTGGCTATGTTGGCCATAAATGCAGGAATAGATCTAACTATATTAAATTGTTGGGGGAGCTTACTTTAATCAAATAAAATTCGAAAATCATTTATTGTATGAAAAATTTTTTATTCAATTTTCTGCATCATCATTTTCCAAGAAAGACACAATAGGTGTGTGGTAACTGAAGTAGGATATAAAAATCCTCGATTGTAGTTAATCAAGAAAACATGAGAAATTGTATCAAAAGTGGTTCCTTTATATTGTTGTTCCTCCTCTAGAATCAGTATTCATTGTTAAATTCAGTGTCCGTTTCAAGAATTCAATGAGTGGCTTTGCTATTTCTGAAGAAAATTTAACATTAAAGTCTTCAATTACAATAATCGGCTTTTAATCATCATCGGATCAAATGATTGCAGCAACCTCTGGTGTGTACAGCACTAAAACTTTATAAAGGAAGATAACAGATGCGACAGGACTACCTGGTGATATATAAACTTTCAACTGGACTTGCTGCTAGTTTTGCTTCTTTTTCTTTCACGAAACTCTTTCTCTTTTTGCGTTTATTCTAAGCATTCTGACTAGAATTAATTTTAATTCAACGGAAATAAAAATTAATATTATAAACTTAATGCATCACTTCCAGAAGTCACTGTGTTTGTTTACAAGACGCTATCAGTAGTGATTCTGGTGCAAACGTTAGTGACATATACACAATGCCCAAACACTCTCCTAACGGGAAGAGCCATAAAATGGAAAATTTTTGGTTGAGCTTATTCGTTGAAAACGACACGTTTATTATATAAAAATTACGAAAACATGCCAGGCAAGTTGGTTACCAGTAGAATGGGAATCCACTTAATGTCTCCAATACGTAAGCGCCTTTCGCCGAAGCAGCAAGATGCCCTACACTCCATACCTCTGATGCAATTCCCCCTTAGCAATCGTACAACGTTTTCATGGATATGACGCAAGTTGCATGGTGTCCACCCGCTCTCTTTTCCTCCCGTTCGCTATCTCCTCACTTTGGCGACGATTCGGGGGTGGCGGGGGGAATCACTACTTCTGTTCACTTTTTCACCCTAACGCAAAACTGGGCAAATTTCCCATTCACTCTCGCGCCTAAAGAAATTTCCCTTAAAAAAATATTGTCTCCAAATATGTATGTTTCCAAACACTGAATGCATGTTGCGGCATTTGGTGACGTCTTTTGATTTGGGGTAAATGGTCAACAAGAAGAAAAAAACACAGGCACCAAAAAATAAACATTATAAAATGAATTAATTCAATTTAGGATTACTGGAGAAAGATAAAATAGGCGGAAAATTTCAATCAGTATGCTACTCGTTTGTGGAGATCAGGCGGCTAGTCTTATGTTATATCTTTAAAACTATAAGTAATTATAACAACTATTTTGCGAAAAAATAATTAGCTCACAGAATTCAAATATAACTTTCATCTTCGCTTAGTAAAGAGAAACAAATTTAGCTTAAAATTACAGAAAAAAACACTATGTAATATATAAGCGAAATCGTAAACGTCCTGCGATAATGCTATCCGATTGTTGCCAAAGCTACAAAACAGAATTTGAGTTGTTAAAAGAATAATTTTTTTTTTAAAAAATGATTTATTAGAAAAATAATCCTAATTACGTATCAAAGAACAATAAAAATGGATAAATATGGCAATCAATAAACATAACTATAGTAAAAAAAAATATGTAATAATCTTGAAAAAAATCCGCGTAAAGTATAAATTTTCGTATTCAGAGAGAAAAATGACATATGATGTCATAACACCGAAAAATCACTTAAAAATTAAATTTTAAAAGTTTTTGAATGAATTACGAAATAATAAGTACATAAAGACTCATCTGGATTCAAATGCAACGTTAGCTCAAAATTTCAGAGGAAATGGTCAAGTACTTTCGGAAATTTTCAGCTTTGATTACAAACACATATTTACATTTTTATTTATATTGATAAAAGCCTCACTTAGAAACGTCACACTCTACATGCACAAGAAAAATTCCACACACAGATCGCACTTAGACTTATCTACTCCCTAATTAGTAGGAATTCTGCCATGAAAGTTAAGAACAAAGTACTTCTCTACACTGTTGTTTTACAGCCCATCTTAACTTGTGCCTGATTTAAATGGGGTTACGTAACTAATTCAAACATTAAATTATTAGAAAATAGACGCAATTCACCATATAGAATGATTGTAAAAGCCAAAATACATTAAAAGCTCTGGCATTTATAAAGCATTAAATATTCAAACCATCAAAAATCATATTAAGAATCTTGATAAAAAATTTTTCAATAATCTTCCAAACAAAGATAATCTCAATATGATCAACATTGAAAATTACATTCTTTGCAATAAGATAAAAAAAAAGGCCAAGGAGAATTCTTGTTGACTCTTATAATCAACCTTAACATTATTCCTATCATTTGCATTTTTGGCAAATGATCTCTGAAGTCTAAATTTTACATTAATTTCACTAATTCACCCCCCCCCCCCGAGAAACAACACAGGCTTGGAATGTAATTTTGGATATTCCATCTTATTCACACATTAGGGTAGCCTAAGCTCACACTTCATGATATCAACAAATAGGAAGGAGTTCTCTAATCCTCTTAGGCCGATTTCACAACCTCAAGACACTTAGCCTATCAGCAACAAACTCACCCCTTTGCCAGTTCCACATCAACTAATCAGAAGGCTCCCTCTCACAACAGTGAATAGCCATTCAATCAGGTTCACCCTATTCATTCTCTGATATAGGATTTTGGATCGCTAAGCAAATCACGTTGTCAGTTAAATTAAGCATTCAAGCTTTGTACACAAGAATGTATACAACAATGGATGGTTGCTTTCCTGTGACTATTTTTCACTATATACCACAAATTCTCATTGGGATTCAAATCCGGACTGTTCTTCGCTGGTCAAGCTACTATAATTCCTCAGCCATCAGTATTCCTAAAAGCATTCATTCCAATTTAATAGATAAAAGTATTCCTACATTTTAACTATTAAGTATTTTGTATTTTTCTGAGAAGCTTCCATTATTTTGATAATGACTTATATGTACAATATTTATTTTTTAACGTGAATTTTGGGAGACTACTAGTTGCAAATTAAAACTCTTCATAAAATCCATGTGTTCAAACCAAAATTAAACAGAATTGAGCAATATAAGAAAATATGATTATTGTAACTGCATATACCTACATTATTTTACATGTACACTGCTGGCCACCGTAAATGCAACACCAAGAAAGACAAGAGATAGCACAACAAAATTTATTTTGTAGATAACATGTTGACCAAGTATCAAATGATTAAATTTATAGACTTCTGTGAAGTGTGGTTCCTGCCAGAATCAGTAGCCAGAGTAGCCGCCATTGTTGGAGATCACCGCTGCCACACGCCTCGGCATTGATTCCAAGAGACTTTGGATGTGTTCTTGGGGTACAGCAGACCAAGAAGCTTCCACACGTTGCCAAAGTTGATCTGGTGTGGCAGCTGGGGGTGTAATCTGGGTCAATCGTTGAGCAACCATGGACCACATGTTTTCTATCGGTAAAAGATCCGGAGAGCGAGCCGGCCAGGGAAGTAATTCAATCTTGTGATTGACAAAGAAACTTTGGACAATGCGTACCACGTGTGGTCGTGCATTATCCTGTTGAAATATGGCTGTGGCCAAGCCCTGAAGGTAAGGAAGGACAACTGGCTCCAACACCTCGGAGATGTAGTGCTGGCTGTTTAAAGTACCGGCAATACATACTAGAGGAGTGCGAGAGTGTTATCCAATACCACCCTATACCATAATACCCGGTGCAGGATCCGTGTGGCGGTGCATAACGCAGCTGTTCAGCATCCTTTCTTCATGGTGCCTAAAGAAACGAATCCGACCATTGTGGTGTTGCAGACAGATGCGTGACTCATCAGTAAAGACAACTTCATTCCATTCTGCGCCCATATCCTTCTTTCATCGCACCATTGGCAGCGGAGGGTAGACCAAGCAATGGACGTCTTGCGGAAAGACCACTCTGCTGTAAACGGCGTCAAATGGTACACACAGACACTGAATGATGCGTTACTGACTCAATGTGCTGTGCTATGGTTCGTGATGCGACTGAGCGATCCGTCACTGCCATGCGCACAATTTGCCTGTCCTCGCATGAAGTGGTGCACTGAGGTGGATGCAATTGACCATGTCGGTCCGTCGTACCCTCCTGCATCCAACGGTCACATATCCGCATTACAGTTGTTTGGTCTTGTCCATCACGACTACCAATTTCCCTGAAAGATAATCCACAATCTCGGTAGGCCACTCTATCCTTCCTCCGTCGAACTTGGATACTTGATTAAAAGCTGATTGCTGTTTTCTATGTGTGAGACATACCTGATCGTTTTTTGAAAAACCACAATTGCCGAACTTGAAACCATAGAAGCCATAAATAGTGCTTTGAGGTGGTGCCACAGGTGAGCGTGATGTGTGTCTGCGCTGAAATTCTAATCATTTGCATATCTCACCTCCGCTAATGCATGTTGTAAATTTCATGTTATTTGCATGCTTCCTTCAGGGTGTTGCATTTACGGTATTTAGCAGTGTATATAGCTTGTAGCTAAAATTCATTCACCTAAAAATTTGTTAATTCAATCAAAATGTTTTTATCCTTCGTTTATGTCTTTTTAAAAATGTTTCAGCAACTTGTGTAACATTATGTACTATCACAACTTCTAATAATTATTAAACTGATATCACATGTGTATGTATGTAATATAAATCTGATATCAACATTCCTCAGCAACAATTTTAATCATCTTCACCATTCTTCAGAAAAAATGCTACTAATTTTTAAACAGAAAATAAAATTTTAATAATTTTATTTTCTGTTTAAAAATTCTGTTTTAAATAAAATTATAACTTAACATGTTTAAATCAAAGTTTATAAAAAATTACTGTGATTTAGCCATTTTTCTCAATATAAATGATAATAAACCGGTATTATAATTATTTTATTACATTAAATTATTATGTTAGTATAATTAGAGAACTCAAAAACTACAAAATTATTTTATGAAAACTCTTACAAATATAGTCCTAAAACAATTTTAAGAATATAAATGAAACAGAATTGCAAAAAAACATTGTCTATACTTTTTATTTGCTACATAAGTATGAAAAAACAATACCAATAGAAAAAAAAATTCAAATGCTTACATTTTCTTTCAATTATCCATAAGTAATCAGGTTTTAAATTTTGATGCAAAAACTGCAAAGACACATTGAAGTAGCTTTTAATATATATACAAAGTTTTTAATATATATATATATAGTAGCTGTTATAAACAAGGACATTTTATTAAAAGATATAATTGCAGAAACTTTCACATTCATATTAGGATTTTGAAACCTAATTTAGCTTAACAGACTACAATGCAATTGTCATATGATTTTCACAGAATCAGGATTCAAACATGACTACATTTCTGTGGATCTGCAGCCAAGTAATTGAATGTTAATAATAAAAATGGAACTCTGGATTTCTGAAGATTATAATTAGAGATACTTTTTTTAAAATTAATAAGAATATGCTTCAAAAGTTTCGAATCTCTTTCTCTCAAACCTCGTAATTTTGAACCTTGGTCAAGTGACGAGGACGACATCTGAGCTGGCATGTCCCAGTCCTAACTACCACACCCAGGACCAAATGAGAGGATATTGATCCTGGACAGATTTAACGTGCATTAGCCACTATATGGCAGGTCTTCAGAAGCAACTGAACTCGAATTCGCGACAAACCCCTTCCCACACAAACGATAATCCTACTTTGCATATTGTTAAACATATTAATGAATTTTAAGTTTAAAAAAATTTTTAAATAAAAGCTAAGAAATTATTTTTCTTATAAGCTGAATATTGTACTCTTATTTTTATGTACAAAAATTATAAACAATATTAATTTTGCTAATTATGCCCCTTTTTTCAGTTTAGAATATAATTAAAGCTTTTAAGTATAACAAAAATATAATTATACGTTAATCTTTAGTTCTGTAATAATTTAGTCCAGGAGTACTCAAACTTTTTTTCCACAGGATCACGTACATATGGCAGCTATTTCCCATTGTTGCAACATAAGGGTTAATAGGGGAAAAGATTTTATCAGATCATGGCTACAATAGATATATAAAATATGAAAAATCGATAAAAATATTGATAAACACATACAAGGTAAAAAAGTAAAGACACATAATGGTATCCATGATGTAAATCTATGACAATCACTGCATATACTATAGTAAAGAAATAATCATTTCATTATATCTACAAAAAAAATACTGAAAGGAAAAAAAAAAATATTTTTTTAAGAAATAAAAATGATCAAGGATTACCTTTTCTTTAATATAGTGAGATTTTAATATTTGTACATCCAATGCTTGATTGCAAATTTTAAAAGAGGATGCAGGACCACGGCCAGTTGCTAAATACAGCTGAGGCCTGTTATTTTTCAACATAATAATTTTCATATCCATTATAGGTGACAGACTCGGCAGTTTAGCTATTTTGACAAGTCTGTCTCTCGGACAAGGTGGGAAAAACACATTTTCATCTTTACTTCGAGGCAATGAACTTCTGAATACAGCTTTAACACCCTCAGCATTCTCTATTTTATACATATGGCTGTGAAAAGAAAAATTGTAAGCGATTCTTTCTAAAATTAATACTAATAATTAAGAAATCACACTAACATATTAATGTAATTGATGATTTTTAATTAAGTATGTAGTACATATTAAAAAGATCAGAATTTTCTGTGATTACCTACATCCAGTATACCAGTAGCATTTACTTATTCTCGAGTATACAAGCAACAATACCCAATCCATACAAGCACATAACAAAATTATTTAAATGCAAGTGAATCGCATACTTTGCACATTAACAAAACTAAAAAAAATCATTAATTATAAATGTAATGTGGGGTTTGCAGTTGAGAAGGAAAGCGCCAGACATTTTCAGAAATACAAAAAAATAGAAGAGATAACAGAGAACTTGTATGAAGTATTTTCACAGGTTGTGCAATTTTACATAAGACAAAATTTCTTGTTTCCCAAAAAACTTTTTTCCCCTCATTATTTTTGTATAAAATTATGTCTACAAAACAGTGAAACAAAAGTTTTTCAGTTAATTACAAAGTTGGCGAATTTTTCACATGGAGTATGTAAAAAATCAATGTATTTAATTGATTTTGACAAGGTTTTAAAGATTGCCAAATTTATTTCTAAAGGAATAACATACAAAAGAATACTTTATTTTACAATCTTTTATGCTTAATTTTTTTTCTTATTTAGGTAAATAAAGAAGATTGATAAAAAAATTACTCTAAGCAATAACATCTATGAAACATTCAGGTGTGTTAGTTGGATGGATGTGCTTAATGGTTCAGAGCCAGCTGCTGATATATTTAGGCAGACACAAATCCCCTTTTCCCCACAATTTGAAGTCAAGGTCCCTTATTTTTTTATAATAAGATCACTCATAGCACTGAATCCTCACTCAATAAGATAAAGGAAATTGAAGGCATTTAAAATGTTTTGGAGGATAAACCACTAACAAGGGTAGACAACTGATATTACCTTCAAGTCAAAATTCTAAGAAACTACCACAATTTTGGAAGGTGGATTTCAAAGTTTCATAAGTTGCTAGTTCTAACAATTCCTCCTGAATATGAACCTCTAATGTCTCATTATTCATAAAAGGGTCCATGACTTACTAAAGAAATTCCAAGGATAAACAGGGAACTTCCTCAAAACGCTCAGAGAAGTCCCCATGCAAAGAATCAAAGTGTTGACAGTAAGCTTATACTTCATCGAAGGAGATTTCACTCTTATGTAGATTCGAAAAGATTGGAAACTGGTTAAATTCGTTTGGACCAAAATTCTACTTCCTCAAAGTGAATTCTTTACAAATGCAAAAGTAACCAATTTTTTGTGATCAAATTGAGCCTATCATCTTGAAGTAGCAAATTCAATTGAATTTTGAAAATAAATAGGTCAACATCAATCTTAAATTGAAGAAATCTGTTTCTCAAAGTCACATCTTTCTCTTTGGGGAAGTCGAGTACAGAATCTAAAAGATTCTAGAATCTATTGAAACAGGGATTTTTCGAGAACCAGCGAGAATCAGTGTGTAGAAGCGATTGGATTTTTCATTGGTGTCCTCACACAGCTGCCTGAATAATGGAAATTTGCAAGGCATTACTGTGAATTTTGTTTCCAGCAGACATGACATAATTTAATGACTGATGCAAATGGTTACTGAAGTTTTATGCAACTAAGTATTGTCAACGAATCAAATAGTGAACGGTTAAAATACTTAGTAAATTTTCCCTCCAAAAGACGATGAACCATTGCTGGCAACAGGAATAATGTTCAGTAGTTTTCTCCTTAAAATGCTGTTTGACAAAATTAAAAGATTCTCCTTCAGTGTCAAAAAGCATCTTTTAAAAATTTTCTTCCCTCACAACGGGAAATACCCTAACAGCAATTCCTGATTAATACTTAGCAAAGTTCACTAATCAACCTGAGAAGAGAATTCGGTAAGGGGGAGGTAGGAGGCATCAAAAGTTTGCACAAGAAAGCATCAACATCTTCAGCCATCTTAACAATTCATTGAGGTCCATTCAATCCATCAATGCTTAATGGAACACTAGCTTTCATGGCCCGGCGTTGCACTGGCTTTTACCGAGGATATAACTTAACCCCATGTTAATTTCCTCCTTTCTTTCTGATGCCATCACTTTTGTGTGGGTGTGATGGGAACGATGTAAGTGCATGGCCTGTGAGTGCGTATCATGGCTTGCTCGTTTAACATTTTCCCTTCCCTTCAAAAAATCAGCACTTCCAATATTATTTTTCGAAATTACTTTGACTTTTTTGTTTCTTTCCTCTTTGCTTAGCCCGGTATTGCACGGGCTTTTACCGAGTGAATAACTTCATCCCCATGGGAATTTCCTGTTTTAATCAGGATGATAGCACTTATGTGAGTGTATGTGCGCGATGTGTGTGATTTCTATAACTATGTCATTAAAACTCCCCTTTTCGAAATTTGTTCTTGCATTGGTGTGGTATTTAGCAGAGATGGGTGAAAGCTCAAGTGTCGTCCTCGTCACTTGACCATGGTTGAACATTTCGAGGTCTGTCGCCAGAAACCCTTGAATAGGCAAACAGTGCGAATTTAAAAATCACCCACTCACTTTTCAATTCTTTCGTTGCAATTTTTTAGTCCCCGGAAACGAAAATGTAGCCTTTTTAAAAATAGTTGTATGCTGAAAAAAGACAGAAAAGTAGAAATTTTTCAAATTACAAAATTTCACTACTATTTTAAATCTTAAAGTAAAATTGTGAGGATTTTTTTGAAATATTCGACAGAAGGGGAAAAGTTTCATGCAATTATCTTTATAAAAGAAGAAATTATTAAATGATTGTTTTAAGTATTTTGAGTGTTTTATGAAAATTTGTTCAAAAAAGTTTTTAACTTTCTATTTTTTAAATCACTGATTCTAAATTTTTAAAAATCATTCTTATTTAAACGTAACTATATGGATTCATTTTAGAAAAAATCATAAAACATGCAAAATATTATTGTTTTGGGGGGGAAAAAGATAGTTTCCAGCATTTTATTTTTTTAATCACTGATTCTAAATGATCAATGAACTTTTTAAAAATCATTTTCATTAAAATTTATTGATATTCATAAAATACAAAACTATAACTTATTAATCATTTTACATTAAAATTGATCAAAAATGTTCATTTAGCAATTAAATGTGACATACCGTTTGCTTAAATAATGGCAGCACTGAAAATTTAGTTGGGAAAAATAAGCAGAAATAAAAAAAAAAACGAATTCCCTGGATTCGAACGGAGATTTTCTTGTTATAAATCGTTGAAAAAGAGAGAAATTAATTTAAATGAATAAAAATAAGAAAAGAACCTTTTTAAAGGCTAAAAAATATGAAAAGTACATTAAAATAATAGAGAAGCATATTAAAATAAGTATTTATCAGTAAAATTAATTTACGTGGGGAAAAATAGGCAGAAATGAAAAAAATCGAGTTCCCTGGATTCGAACGCAGAGCTACATGATGTGAAGAGGTTATCATGACCACTCAACCAAGGATACCAGCAGCTGGAGGCGAAATTAGACTTTACTATGAATGGAAGTTTGAAATTGAAAGTACTTTTTGATGTGTAACATCTTTCCTCTCGATTGCTGGAGATTTGTGGGAGTGATTTCGTGAAAAGGGACGGAAATGCGTAACAGGAAGTTGGGCAAGCGCGCGCTATTTAATTTGACCAATCAGCGCGCTTGGTGGTGTCTCTTCGCTATCCTGGCAGTGAAGTTCTGTTTTTCCTCCTTCATTCGGGAGGGGCTCCACCCCCATCCCCTTCGGTCTAGGCGCGTGGGATCTTTGTTTTTATTTTCTCACTTCAGGATCAGAGAAGAAGCCAATTCCTTTAGGCAGAGTCATGGTTAGACAATGACGAACGTGTTTCGATACCTGACTTCGATTGCTGTGTACAATTTAAATGACCGGGTCACAGAGCAGCTGGTGTTGTGATCTATTGTAAACAGAACAACTCGCGTGTTGTGGCTCGACATATGGATATTACTTATCGTCAAACAAGTGGACTGGGTATTATTAGTCAAGATATTGGGGACATGTGTGCCACAGAATCCTTATTTGAAAATGGACAAACAGTGATTTCGGTGGTCGTATACATTTTTCCAAATCAAACGGTTCAAAAAATTAAAGATTTCAGCATTTTGTACTTTTACCATATACCGAAGGTGGTTCTGCTCTTTTTTTTTTTTAAAAAAACCATCACTCGCTTCCCATGGTTTTGAGTAGTGATTTTAAAGTTAACTTCAGTTTGCTAGAAGCCGAGCCACTCATAGCTTTTTTGAATGATGAACTCAAGCTCGAAATGAACACAAATCGAAATGTTTCGACAACTAATAGTGGCACTGTTATTGACGCTATTTATCAATGGGTTTTTTTAATTCTTTGAGATCACAAGTATATGTGTCATATTTTAGTTATCATAAATTATCATAACCACTCTTCCCCCAAATTGAGCCAGAATATTTATTTTTGATAAAAAAATTACATTACTCCTTGTGTTAATTAAATAAAATTTTTATTAAAGATATAATTATTTCGTAGAAAATTGTTTCCAATCCTACTCGATTAATTTTTTCAGGATTTAAGTTGCTATTGCGAATTTACCACAATAACATGTCAGATGTTACACATCGTCTGCGACTACTGTAAAGCTCGTTTCTTTTTTTATTGAAGAGGGGTGAGTGAGAGAATATTAATGTCGCACTGATTAGCAACACGAGGGCTTTTGGCGACGTTCCGCGTAATTTTGAACCATGGTCAAGTGATGCGGACTACACCTGAGCTGGCACCCCCCTCTCCTAACTACCACACCAACGGGAGGACGTTTGAGCTCTCGACAGATTTAACGTGCATCGCTCCCCTACACGGCGGATCTTTAGTGTACTGGGATCGAACTCATGACACTCTAGCCATGATCCGATGCCTAGCCCAATTGGCCACTGCGGCCTCATAAATGGCATGGCAAAAGCACCCTTAAAGGCTTGTAACTTTTTTAAGTCCAAAAAATTTACTTATTTTTTTTCATTATCAACTTTCTGTTGGGCTATATTATTAAAATATATATATATAATGGGCATAACTTTAAAACTAAGTGCAACTCACTTGGAAAGCCGAATAGAGGCTATTAAACCCTTAAGGTATCAATTACGAGGTATTTATGATGTTTTATTTAGTGTTTATAATAATGCTGAAATTAACAACTCTATAAGAGATGAGCCTTTGGATTATTAAATTCTATTGAACAATTCAAGATCCTATGCTCCATCATTATTTGGTATGAAATCTCAAATTGCACAAATCCAATAAGCAAGCCATTGCAACCAAAAGAGTAAGATCTACCATCTGCTATGGAGCTCTTCAGAAATACGAAAGATTTTTTTAATGATCTTCAATTGGATGTGACTTTTGATTAAATGCTCTGTGATGCGAAAGAACTGACCGACGAGATTGATATCCCTGCTAATTTTGAGGTGAAGCAGCCACGTCCCTGAGTTCGATGCAAAAATGTTAATTTTGATTACAAAGCACGAGATGATCCGGTAGAAGCTCCTAAATTAAAGTGCAAGATAGAGTTGTTTTATTTTTTTTTACAATTGACCAGGCAATTAATGCCTTGAAATGCAGATTCATTTTAATGAGTACCCATAGTAATTGTTTTCAATTTTTATACAATACATATGATATAAAAGATGCCCCTAAATAACTTAGTAATTAAAAACTATGAAAATTTAGAAATGATGTTGACAGATGGAGAATCAGTAGATATAAACACGCTTGATCTAGCAAATGAGATATCAGTTTCAGCTTTATTACGCAAAAAAAGAAAGCACAATAAAAGTTCTAAAATTTATTTAAGTTTTAGAATTTACGCCAAGTATTGCTATTGCATTAAGAGCGTTGTCGAAATTTCACAAATTTGCTTTATCCAACAGATGGCGTTGTTTCCAACTTGGATGACGTCAAGAAAGATAAAGCGTGTTTTCTGGAAACCTATCATTACTATAGGAACAGAGTGTGGTTTAGAAATGTTTGACAGATGTAGTCGGTATGAGAGCGCATGCGCTCTTTAAAGAACCAGATCGACAAGAAGAAAAACGTGTCAGCAAATGGAGGAGGAGGGGGGGGGTGTTAGGAAATGGATGTGAAAGAATTTTCTACAAATAGTTTCAACGTTTGAATAAGGTTCTGTCACTGCTGCACAAAATCGGGTGCAGATACATTTTTTTTTGAAAGCCGTGCTAGTGGATAGGTATCAAAATGTGCATTGCACTTCTAAGTATATATAGTTCTGGAATCTACTCAAAAATACATTTTTCTGCAGAAAAGATGAGGCTAATCGGTCTAGATTTGTCGGAAAAAACATTGGATATATTTGCTTAATTTGGGTATAATTATTATGTGAGTTTTCCCATTCATATGGAAAATAATTGAGTGTAATGCACTTGATATTTTGTCACATGAATTATTGTATTTCAGGGTAGGCCTTTGAGTATAACATTTTTGAGGGAATTCTATTGTAGAATTTTACTGTTTCCTAGTTTCAGGTGACATTTATCCCTTTTTGTGGAAATTGGTATTGTAGTTTAGAAAACATGTAATTCATTTCAACTTTTCTATAAAATCATCGTTATAAGGCTACGGATTTTTAGGAAGAAAACGTTCAAATTCTCTCTTGACAAATACATCTACATTGTCTTAGATATCATAAACAATGCAAATAAGATTAAGAAGGGAAACAAAATATGGGTGGGGGTTTTAATTTTTCGACGAAGAATTTGGTAGAACTGTATTTGAAATTTAGAAAAAGTATTTTTTTTTAGTTTTAGGGGATATTTGTTTTATTTATCTTTGTTACCTTTATTTATTATCGATCTAATTCTCTTTGTTTGATAGAAATATGCGAAATTTTAATAAGTTTCTTTCTGCTCATATCTCTTAGATACAAATTGTATTTGAAATTGTCATAGAAGGATGTTTATTATGGAAATAAAGTTTCGATTTAAATCTTTAAAATGAAAATGTCATTTTTCTTAGAAAATATTAACTAGAGCACTTTTTTGTCAGTCCCTTTTTAACAGAATTCCATTTATTGTTTTACAAATTAATGCTATTTCCAATCAGGGGCATAGTTACCGCGTGTCAATGATACGGGGCCCCAAGCTTTGAGGGCGGGCACCCAAACGTGTAAGTAAAAAATTGCAGGGGTGGCCTTAGAGAGTGCCTTCAAGGATGATACAGGGTCCACTCAGGACCAGCTCCGCCAGTGTTTACAATACTCATGAAAATGAGACAAATTTCACAGCCTTCTATTAAATTATTATATTCATTGAATTAATTTTCAAGCTATGGTATATTTGACTGCAACCAGTTAAAGAATGTTAACGGTGACTGTGTGGAGGATTGCATATAAATACCGCGGAACTATGGGAAAAGTTTCTGTAAATATTAATGGTTGTACTGTCAAGCAAGATAGTCATTAAACTAAGTTAAGAAGTAAATGTGTATCTAATTATGTTGAACCCACATAAACACGACAGCTGGCGACGAGGATGGAATTTTTGTTTAATTCCGCATGGTTTGAAGAATCATTTTTTTTTTTGTGAAGAAATTCTCTTGTGAGAAGCAAAACTAGGAATTCGTAAGTTCTCACCTAGAGATGAAGTAAGAAGAAAAATTCATTTTTTTTTTTTGGATAAGGCATTTCCTGAAGACGGCTCAAGGTAAAAAAAAAAATTTCTTTTCTCTTTAATCGGGAGGAACCATGGAACAGCAAATTGCAGAATTGCTCAGGCAGAATCAAGAACTGATTCTAGTGCTGCAAATTAGAGATCATTCTTCTAGTCATAAAGTAACTGCACAATTTGAAAAATTTGATGAAGAAAATGAAAATTTTGATTGAAAATTTGAAGATTCGAAACTTACTTAGATGTACAGAATGTACCAATAGCCAATCAAGCTAAGGTTTTTGTTTCGTCTCTTAGTGCAAAATTGTACCAGTTACAGAAAAATTTGCTGGCCCACCTGACATTCCTTTCGACCAAACGTTAGATAAGTTAAAAGTTACCAACCATGAAAAAGAGAATTGTAAGTTTATTTCAGGTAAATGTAATTTCTGTGGGAAAATTGGACACATTAAGAAGGCATGCTTCGCATCTAAAAAGGCAAATGCGAAACTGGTTAAACAAAAACAGGTAATCCTATTAGATGAAGTTGAGGATAAAAATAGAATTCCACTATACGAATTAAAAACTCAGGATTGTGTATTACACGAGGAAGAACCGAAACGACCTCCAATTATCATAAATTTAAAGATTGAAAACAAAAGTTGTTCTATGGAATTGGATACGGGGGGAGCGGTTAGTGTAATGAGCATTAGAAATTTCAGGAAAATTTCAAATAAACAAATTAAACCTACAAATATAGTTTTTAAAACCTATAAAGGGGATTCATTAATACCATTAGGATATGTTACTGTAGGGGTGCAATATAAAAATCAAAAAGTAAACTTGAACTTATACATTGTGAAAGAAAACTTAGATGCTATTCTGGGTCGGGAATGGCTCTATAAAATTCATTTAGATTGGCCGGCTATTAAAGCTATTAGAGCAAAAACCGAACAAAATTTAAATAACCTTCTAAGAGAGTATAAGGATATTTTTGACGATAAATTAGGAGAAATAAGCAATTATGAGGCTAAATTAAAACTCAGACCTGGAGTAAAACCTATATTTTGTAGGGTTCGAACAGTACCCTTTGCTCTAAAAGGAAGAGTTGAAAATGAAATTGACTGACTTGAAAGAGAGGGTATTGTAGAAAAAGTCGAAAGCTCTGAATGGGCAACCCCAGTAGTTCCTGTTGATAAAACTGATGGTAGTATAAGATTATGTGCCGATTATTCAGTAACCTTGAATCCAAATTTAATTGTCCCTCAGCATCCTTTACCAAGATTGGAAGAAATTTTTGCTAGTTTAAATGGGGGAAAACAATTTACAAAATTAGATTTTTAGCATGCATATTTGCAAATGAAAGTCTATCCCGAAAGTCAGAAATTAATGACCATAAATACCCATAAGGGATTATATGTTTGTAAAAAACTTGTGTATATATATGGATTGAATGGGGCACCTGCTATTTGGCAGCATATGTTGACGGACTATTTCAGGGTATGGATGGAGTTAAAGTTTTTATGGATGATGCTAGAATTACAGGGAGCGATGAAATTTCGCATTTTACGGCTTTAGAGGAATTTTTTAAGAAATGTAAAGAACATGGGCTAAAGTGTAATTTAAATAAAAGTAAGTTTTTCCAAACTGAAATAAATTTTCTTGGACATAGAATCGATTCAAAAGGGTTACATAAAACTAATGAAAAAATCTCAGCCGTTGTTAATGCTTCTGTACCCAAAAATGTTCATGAAGTAAAGAGTTTCTTAGGATTAGTTAATTTTTACGGGAAATTTTGTGAAAATTTAGCTACTATTGCTAATACTCTTAATAATTTGACAAAGAAAAATATTAGATTTTTATGGTCGAAGGATTGCCAGGTTGCCTTTGAGCAAATAAAGAAGGAAATTTGTTCACCTAAAGTTTTGGTGCATTATGATCCTAGCCTACCCTTAACTTTAGCTAGTGATGCATCTCCAGTTGGTATTGGTTGCGTTCTGTCACACGTATATCCAGATGGCTCTGAACACCCGATCACGTTCGCATCAAGAACTTTATCTGGGTCCGAGAAAAAATACTCCCAAATTGATAAAGAAGCTCTTTCAATAGTTTGGGCAGTAAAAAAGTTTTATCTATATTTGAAAGGTAGAAGATTCACTTTGATAACGGATCACAAACCTTTGGTAGCTATTTTTGGTTCAAAAAGAGGTTTACCAGTGTTGGCAGCTACCAGACTTTTACATTATGCGCTAATTTTGCAATCATTTGAGTTTGATATAATATTCCGTAAAACGATTGAACACGGAAATGCAGACTTTCTTTCTCGGTTACCTAAAACATCAGAAGAGCTTGAGGTTAAAGATGACATCACAATATTTCAGATGTCACAGATTGAAGCATTACCTGTTACTTCTAAGGAGTTACGACAGGAGACGGGTAAAGATATAGAGCTGAGTCCACTCTTAAAAGCCTTAAGGGAGGGTAAAGATTTGCAAGGGAGGGAAGCCCAGTATACCATTGAGGAGGGTTGTATTATGTACGGACAAAGGGTCTGTATTCCAAGGAAATTTCAGAAGAATGTCCTGGAAGGAATTACATGCTGGAAACTTAGGAATAGTAAAAATGAAGGCTATAGTTAGATCGTTTGTCTATTGGAAAAATATAGATAAAGATATTGAAGAAGCCGCAAAAAACTGTGTCGATTGTGCTAGACATAAGGCTGATCCCACAAAAGCTAAAGTTCATTACTGGGAATATCCCAGTATGCCCTGGGAATGTATTCATGTAGATTTTGCTGGACCAATTTTTGAACACATGTTTTTTCTGATCGTTGACGCTCATTCCAAATGGTTAGAAGTGTATCCTATGAAGACAACCACAACCAAGAAAACCATCGAGTGTCTTCGAGATAGTTTTGCAAGATTCGGATTACCTAGGGTACTTGTTAGCGATAATGGATCTCAGTTTACATCCTATGAATTTCAGCGATTTATGCAAAGAAATGGAGTTAAGCACAAAACAAGTGCACCTTTCAAACCTTCTAGTAATAGAAAAGCAGAACGCTATGTTGCTACTTTACAGCAGTCATTAAGAGCTATGCATAGATATACGAAGGTACCATACAACAGAAATTAAGTACATTTTTAATGCAATACCGAGAAGCTCCTAATGCAACTACAACACATAGTCCAGCCATTTTATTCCTAAAAAGAGACATTAGAACTAGGATAGATTTACTTTTACCTGAATTGAAAACAAAAATTCAGGATAAATTACGAAGAGATAATTTCGAATTTTGAGACAGGAAATTTGATGTTGGAGATCGAGTGGCTGTGAGAGTTTACAGAGCAGCTAATACTAGATGGAAGTTTGGTACTATTGTAAACCAGGATGGCGTGCTCCACTACATCATTGATGTTCAAGGAACCTTGGTGAGACGACATGTTGATCAGATCCGTCCAGTGGGTGATCAAGTGCAAGAAAACATCATCCCAATTATTCACCAGAGATTTCCATCAGCAAAGGTTCGAGAAAACAACTCTGATATTCAGCATGCAGAAACGGCGGAAGATATTTCTAAGGATCCGAACAAGGAATTGGGTTCATCTTCCGTACAAGGAGTGCCATCAACTGATGTTGCGGTTCCAGATCTATCACAGTCTTCAGCTACAGAGACTGACTCCGAGACGAGGAGTCCACCAGTTCCAGACAGGCCACTTCCTAGGCGTTAAGGGAGAATCAGGCGACCTCCGAAGAGACTTGTTCTTTAAGGAGGGAGGAGATTATGGTATATTTGACTGCAACCAGTTAAAGAATGTTAATGGTGACTGTGTGGAGGATTGGATATAAATACACGGAACTATGGGAAATGTTTCTGTAAATATTCTGTAAATATTAATGGATGTACTGTCCAGCAAGATAGTCATTAAACTAAGTTAAGAAGTAAATGTGTATCTAATTATGTTGAACCCACATAAACACGACACAAGCCAAGCTTCCTTTTTTTATTTCCTACGTGCAACGTTTTTAGAATATTTATTGTATATAGTCTGCGTTTGTACTCTCATAATGTTATTTTTAGTGTCGCCAATTATAATCGGAGATAAAATCGGTGCATTTTTGTGATCGGCTCTTTTTCTTTTGAATTTTTACTGCTTTGATCTCCTTTCTAGTGACATGATTGTGATGTTTAAATTCCCCAGAGGAGCGGTGTGGAGAACAGTAGTGTGCTTTTGAAATCTGACGTTACTATCAATTCTTTCATGAAATTATCTTCATAAGACACATGATTTACAGAGGAAGTTCTTCAGTGAATTCACAAGCATGTTTATGATTGTTATCTTGGATATCAAAAATAAAGTCCATCAGGCTAAGAAAAGGGAAGGGATTTTAAATTTTTTGAAGAAAAATTTAGTATATCTTCAGTTTAGACTTGAGGAAAAAAATAATTTCCGAAGTTTTATTTTTGTAGAGAGAAGTGGTGGAGGGAGACGATATATATATATATATACGTGTATATATGAATACATATATATAGTGTAATAAAAATGGAAGAAACCAAAAAAGTCAATGGACTAAAAAGGAGACCTATTATGATTTCTAAAGCTGTTACTGAATTAAGACCAGCGAATTTGGGTTATATATATATAAAGGAGAAAAGCGACTCACCGACTGACTGACTAATCATGATATCTCCGGAACTATTCAACCTACAGATATGAAAATTGGTAGGCATGTTCTTTTCATGGAGTAGAGATCCGCTAAGAACGGACTTTGCGAAATTCGAACAGCAAGGGGCGTTAAGGGGCTTTATAAATAATTGTTTTCATTTTTAAACTACTGGAAGTACATTACTGAAATATGATAAGCAGAATCCTTTCATGGAGTAAAGATCCGCTATATAATGTGTTTTCTGAAAATTGACCCCAGATGGCGTTGATGGGGCTTAAGGGGCGTTCTAGATAATTGTTTTCCATTTTTAATTTATTAGACTCAGTCTTCAAATTTGGTAAGCAGATTCCTTTTATACAGTACATTTCCTAAAATGGGTTTTGTGAAAACAGTCCCCCAAGTTGCGGTTTCCGGGTTCTCAGGGGCTCTACAGATAATTATTCCCATTTTTAAACTATTAGACTAACAGTCCTGAAATTTGGTAAAAGATTCCTTTCGCAGAGTAGAGAACCGCTACAAAATGGGTTTTGCGAAAATTAAACTACAGGTTTCATTTAGAAGATTAAGGGGCATAATGGATATAAATATTTCCGTTTTTAAACTATTATACCTACCTGCTTGAAATTGGTGACATGTTCCTTTCATGGAAACAGAGTTCCATTAAAACGAAATTAAACTCTAAGGAGGGTTGTGAGAGGTCACAGGGAATTATGGGGGGAAAATACCATTTTTGAATTGTTAGACCCACATACTTGAAATTGGTTAAGCATGTTTCTTTTGTTGAATAAGGATCTACTAAGAATGTATTTTAGGGAATCAACTCCTGGGGGAGCATGATGTTACTGGGGCCTATTGACACAAAAAAAAAAAATTTCCTTTTTTCGAACTACAAGGACTATAATAGTGGAATTTGGTTTGCACATTTTTGATTTGTTAAATTGAAATCCGCTAAGAACAGTTATATTGGAGAACGTTTCTGAACGAAATTACGGAGAGGACTGATAATAAAAATTTCGATTTTACTCTATTAGACTTAGACTTAAAATTTGTCTTGCATGCTTATTTTATGGAGTAGTTCCACCAAAAATTGGTTGCATGGAAAATCCACTTGGTTATAGGGTTACGAAAGTACAAACATCCTTCTATACTTCAATTTTTTAAATTTTTAGAAAATACAAATTAGAAGTCCTGTCTTTTTTATATCAAAAGTCGAGAGTTACGGGTATACTTATATTTTCAATATAATCGAATTCTTAATGCTAGGCTTAGATATCAATAATTTATATATATATATATCTGT
>BMAO01032726.1:0-56470 GCA_019973975.1 Trichonephila clavata
AAAGCGTTAGCAGTCAATCTGAAACAAAGTCTAGGTGAACTGCTTTAGTTGCCATACAGACAAATATGACCACATAGACTTTCTGAAATGTACCCTTATCTCTGTCCCTTATATTTGATTAGAAATGGGCCGCATAAATCTAATCCTGCGTTTTGAAAAGCCGAACTTGGCGTTATTCTTTCAGGAGGCAGATCCCCATGATTTGATTGGCGATAACTGGGTTATTCTTGAAGCATTCTACACATTCATGAACGACTCTTCGTGCTATGCTTCTACCACCAAGAGGCCAGTATTTTAAGCGTACAGTATTTAATAGAGCTTGTTGACCCAGATGAAAATCACGCTTGTGATAATACTGAAATATAAGTTTGACTAACTTATTTCCCGCAGGCAGAATTATGGGGTGTTTCTGGTTCCAACTGACATTAGAGTGGGAAATTCTACCCTACCCTTAACAAACCTTCTCTATCAATAAAGGGATTAAGAAATCTTAGCTTACTTGACGGGGAACTGAAGATCCCTTTTCAAGGAAGCTATTTCTGTAGAAAATATCCGCTTGAAAATGCTTAATAAGGAATATCTCTGCCAAACCATATTCTTCAAGGGTAAGTGCAAGGGTTTGTTTAACACCAGGTTTACATTTTTAATAAATCTTAAAATAAAGGCTAAAATTCTAATTAATTTATGAAAATTATTTGTACGATCAAGAAAATTATCAATAAATTAGAGTCTATATTCAACTTTAAAGTCACTTTAGGCATAGTTTAAGTCATTGGTATAACACTGGTCAGTCACAGTACTGGAAGTTCGTAAGCCGTTAGGAGTAGCTGCAGTTATTTTCTGCAAATCAGGACCATCCACACAAATCGTTAGTTGCAAGTTCCTTACATCCAGTCCGTGAGAAATGACATCGGCTGGATTGCTCTCAGATGAGATATGCTCCACTGGAAATCTTTGGATAACTTCTGGATCTGAGACACTCGATTTCCGACGAAGGTCTTGAGCAGGTTTGGAGGGTATTAATCCACGCGAGAGCGATTGTAGAATCTGACCACAACTGCACAGACTCTATCTGCATCTTTAGAGCTGATATGACTCTGCGAGTAAGCTTCGACAGAAGAAGACATGCACACAATTCGAGTCTAGGTATAGTCACGAGCTTGGTCGGGGCAACACGTGATTTACTGCACAAGAGTTGGCAATTTGATTCCTCGGTGATGGACACTGTTTTGCATATAAAACATGCTCCATAAGCTTTAGAAGAAGCATCTGCAAAGCCGTGAAGCACTACACCAATGGCACTAATCTTTAGAAAGCATCTTGGGACCTTGATTTTCTCTAAATCGGCAGTGTCTTAATGAAGTTCTCCCATTGCTGCGAAATATCTGGAGGAAGTATTTCATACCAGTCTAGTTTAAGTAGCCAGAGCTGTTGCATAAAAATTTTAGCTTTGGAAATGACAGGACCTAGAAATCCAATGGATCGTAAATGCGTGCGATCTGGGACAAGACGTCTCGTTTTGTATAGCCGAGATTAAGACGGACGTTGGCTTTGTAAGTAAAAGTATCACTTACACTGTTCCAAATCATGCCCAGAGTTCTTACTTGGATTTCTTCGGAATTTCTGTCAAGTGGAAATTCCTTCGCATTGGTTGGAGAAAGGTTCGTGCACCACTTATGTAGCGTCATTCCTCCTCTTTGAAGAAGCTGTTTTAATTCCATCTGTGAGTCTCAATTCCGTTAATTCAGAAGAACCGAGAGGCAATCATCCATGTAAAATCCTGAGGAGAACTTTGAAGCCAATGGGAAGTTCTTTTCCTCATCTAAAGCGAGTTGTCGCAAAACCCTGGTTGCCAAATATGGAGCGCTTGCTGTTCCATATGTGACAGTTCGTAATTCATATACTTTAGTAGGAGACGTTTTACTACTTTCCACAAGATTTTTTGAGCCTAGTCTGAGTTTCATTTAACTCAATCATTCTAAACATCTGCTTTATGTCCGCAGTGAAGGCGTAAATGTGTTTGCGGAATCTAATAAGAACTGAAACAGGTCTTCCTGAAGCACACCTCCCTTTACAATAAATCATTTAAGGAATAACCACTAGTAGTTTTAGCGCTAGCATTGAACACGACACGCAGCTTGGTTGTCATGTTGTCCGGTCGTAAGATACCGTGATGAGGTAGATAATATCCCGTCTCTGACTTAGAATCCTCCTTCACTTCCTTCATGTGATGCAATGATTCATATTCATTTAGAAAATCTGAGTAAAGCGCCTTCATGGTAGGGTCACGTTCTAAGCGTGTCCATAGCTGATCCAATCTTTTAGATGCAATAATCTTAGAATTTCCAAAATGGTATCCGGAAATTCTGGTTTCAATGGCATAGAGACAACATATCTGCCATCTTCCTTTCTTGTGTGAGTTTTCTCGAAATGCTCGTTGCAGTAATTTAATTCATCGCTATTGCAAATTTCCTGAGGTTCAACGTCTTCTATTTCCCAGAAGTTAGCAAGAGTTTTGTTTAGAGCTTCTAAGTTTTTAGCCAAAAAGCAATGCCTTGTCGAAATATGTAAATCTGTGTCTGAAATTTTACCCGAAACTAGGTACCCAAAACAGCTAGACTGCAGAAATAAGTTATTCCCAATCTTTATTTTATCCATTTCCAAAAACGCAAAGAACAATTCTGCCCTAACAACAAATCTACTCTTTGAGGAATAGAAAATTTTGGATCAGCCAGGTGTATATTACTAGGAATATTCAAATGAGTTATATTAATTCTCTTAGAAGGAGAAAAGTGACTAATCTTTGGCACAAGCAATAAGTCAATTTCCCATTGCGAATCATTTCTAGCGTTTGAGATTTGAGCGTAAATCTTTTTTCTTATATAAATAGATGCATCATTCAAACCACTGATCGGAATGTTTACCTTTTCTTTCTGCAATCCCAAAGCTTCTGCTGACTTTGAGCTAATAAAACTTGATTCTGAAGCGCAGTCTAAAATAGCACGCAAAGGTTGTCTGATTCCTTCAGAATCCCTCACATAAACTATTGCAGTATTAATCAAAATACTGTTATTTCCATTAGTATGGAATGAAACGCGAGCGTTCTCCGAAGAAGAATCGGGTTCCGAATTGCCCAAGATTTGTGAAAAATTCAAGTTAGGACCCAATGTTTCAAGGTCAGTTTTGTAGTTAGTTGATGGCGTCGAGTATTTATGAAGCAAAGTATGATGCTTCTGCTTACAGACAAAACAAAGATTTTTAGAATTGCACTTTGACACAGCATGAAATTCACTTAAACAATTCGTGCAAACTCTAAGTTTTTTAACCAAATCAGTTCTGTCCGATAAATTCATTGCCTTAAATTTATGGCATTGATACAATGCGTGCGTTTGCATTCTACAGACCTTACAAAAGTTTGGTTTATTAGATTTAACAACAAATGATTTTGATCGTTCATAATTTAATTTTCTCGGGATGTTCTTATTAATGCTGCTCAAAATTTGATATCTTCTCTCCAGAAATTCCAAACACGCATCAAAATCAGGAACTTCATTGTCTTTTAATGTTAATTCGTATTGTTTTCTTGTTTCCCGATCTAATTTATCCAAAACCAAATTTAATAATAACGCGTTTGATAGTTTATCTCTTTCGAAGTCTAAGATTTTTAATGATCTAAGATTTTTTTTAATATTATCTAATAGGATGCGCAAATCTCCAGATGACTCGTATTTCATTGCCTGCACATTGAGAATATTTTTGATATGACAGTCAACAATAACTCTTTTATTTTCGTATCTTTGCTCAAGAGCTTTAAAAAGTGAATCAAAGTCATCAGCAGAAGTTTCAACTATCTTAGCATCTCCCCTCAGAGCACCGCGCAAATAATGTAGCTTTTCACTATCCGAAAGTTGAGAATTTTCGATTACGAGATCACAAAACTGAGTCTTGAATAAACCCCATTCCTCCAATTTCCCGGTAAAAGTTGGAAGAGGAATTTTAGGTAGTTTTATTTGGGAGCCTTTAGGCTGACTATTGTTAAGCATTGACGAAGATTCTGCTTCGTATTTAAATTTATTAATTGACGTTTTCAGACGTACCTCAAAGTCTTGCAGATCATCCTCCAATGAATTCAGACTTGGCTCAGCTTCAGCGTATTCAGTATCATTTGCGATCCTGTAATAATCGTTCTTCAATAGTTCGAATTTATCCTGTAATTTTAACAGAACATCCAGTTTAGCTTGAAGTTCAGGTATCGATAGGTCCGTTTGTTTCTGTAAAGCGTTTGCCATTTTTGTAAGCTGGCATTTGATATTACCACGTTTGCGGTTTAACAGAGTAATTCCGGTTTCGCTAGAAGTCATGATTCTGTCTCAATGATTAACAGCAAAATCCAAAGAAACTGCGGGTGAACTAGTTGTTCATCAAAAATACCTTTGGCTCGATAAGGACCAATGTTGCGGAGCGTAATATGCTGGTTCAAGAATGAATGTGGACTGTTTGTCTAAAATATTTTATTGCGAAATCTGAAAGTGCGTAATGCCTTTTATACTCTCTTCGAGAGATTACAAGGGTTGCCAATTTGGTGAGAGTTCCGTCGCCAAAGGCGATAAAAACACAATACGGAACACAGACTTTCATTACAATTCTGCGTCTTGCCTCCTACGCATCTTTCAAGAATGGTGTCTGAAGCTAAACGTTGGTAAACAGGCATAATTTTTTCAACTACTTGTTGCGACAAGCAAGTTCTCATGGAACTATGTGACCCTGGGGTTTCACCTTTGGCTATTGCTCTTTTATAAAAACACCATGATGATTCCCCTTCAGGACACTTACCATGCGTAGGCTTTTCGTCAGTTGACGAGCAATGCATCAGGCTGGCATATATAGCAGTTTTCATTTTTTGGGTATTAGGAACATTATCTTTTATAGCTTTTCTGTACTAATTTTGCAACTTTGTTATGTTTTTATCCGTAAGGCTTCCCTGCTTACGCCCACCAAGAGTCACCTTCTTCACCTTCCACTCTTTTACTTTGTTGCGTAACGATGTGCCTAGCCTCTTCGCAACATGATTCAAGCACTCTTCTCTCTCTCTCCTTTTCGATTTTTACCTCAGAACCATATACTTCATTTTCTGACAAAAATTGAAAAGTTTTCGAGTCGCCATCACTCAGCATGGAAACGAATCTCATTTGACAATCACTTATTGACCGTCTACACATAAGTAGTGCAGCATGCATCTCCATGGCTCCAGACGTTCCATTGAAAATTTTTGTCACACTCATCCATATGTCCTTTTTGCCAAATGTGAAATTCCGCACTATCGGCTCCCATATCTCGACCAGTAGTTATGCAATTATGACAGTATTTCGACAGTACTTCAAAGTCAAGAACAAGTCCACTAAGGACATCGATGATTATTCCTAATCCTAGGTTAGATGTATGTCCTCGCTTTTGCCATGTACCGTCATATGACACACTCACGTCAATGATTTCCTGATATTTTAGAGAAGAATCAAATTTTATGTGAGCTACTCTAGCTGCTTGACGTGACATTCCGAGCATTTTTTTCTTCACTTCTTTGTTTTTAACCGATAAGTTGTGCATGCATTTGGCAAATGTTTTTCTGTCCATTGTTGGCATGTTGAGCACAGATGAAAAAGTTTCCGAAGCAGCATGCCCTCTGCCTATGGATAGGAAGGCACTCAGCAGCTTGCTGTTAATATCATGTGAATTTTTAGACTCCTCTTGGAAATTTGAATACACACTTCTAAAGCTTTCATGGCATGATTCACATAAAAGTTCCATTTTTGTAGAATATGCCATGGATTGGTGTTGTTTTATAACAAGGGCACAGTTTGTACAATATTTGCAAGGAACCTTTTGCAATAGTTCAGAAAACACAGCCTTGTGGGTGAAAATATAACTTGCCTCAGGTTGGGAAGATGTTCTTGGGTCAGATAATGGATCCCTCTGTAATATAAAACTGTTTTTTTCATCAACAGTTTCAGGAGATTTCTGCCATCGCTTCTTGCTGTTTTCAGACAACATCTTCCTCCTTTTGGTAGGACGACCCTTAGGTTTTCTATATCTCGATGATATAAGATCCATACTAATAATTTTAAACAACAAATGCGATTTAAAAAGAGCTTTAGTTCTGAAAAGAACTTTTTGTTTCGGTAAAATCAACATAAGGTTTGAGTAAAGTTGAACGAAAAATGCAAACCGAAGTTTGAACGAATGGTAAACAAATAATGTCAATTTAGGTCTCAGATACAGTTAAAGCAAAGTGTTGCCAACCTGAACTTGATAAATTAACATTTAAAAATAAAAATTAGTGAGGCTTTGTCTACAGTAAATAAAATTTTTCCTGTCAAAGTGCATGACATTAGAAAATGTAAACAAAGGGGCATGGTCATGGATGACTAATTCGAAACTACCCTATGACTCAGTAAAAAATGCATAAAACCAAAAAAAAATTTTTGCGTTTGATAGAGAGGCTAATAAAATATTATAATCAGCAAAAATAAATTTTTTTTTCGATATTTTGGACAATTTTCCACATTTTAACTGTCCACTGTAGCCTTAAGATCTCTTGACATTTTATTTCTGTATTACGCACACTTGAAAATTGATATTCTTATAATAAACATCCAACACCACATTTATGTTTTATGTGTTGTGCTTCTCAATTAAGACATTAATATTGAGATAAGTTAATATTAGTTTGTGAAACGTATAAAATAGTATATATATATGCAAAGAAAAACCGACATTCTTTATTTTAATCTACGAGTAAACTAGTAATCTAAAAAAAAAATTAACGTCAATTCCTACTTTGTTAGAAAGCGTACTGGCGTCATCTGTTGCCACTAATGGTAACTAGGACGGAAATAACGCAGAATAAATTTAAAATTAAAAAATAAAATTAAATGAATGAATTAATATTTAAAATCTGTATTAACATCAAGCGTTATCCACTACAAGTTTTAAAAATTTATTTGAACTTGATTGGATGAATAGAAAGTATTTTATTAACAATTGAAAATGTGAACAATCTAAGCATATAGGGAGTGTGAGATAATAGTATTAATTGAATAAAATAGTAATATTGGCGAATATTCCACGAATGCTCCATAAGCACTCAAAATTTTGAATTCTATGGTACTCAGTAAAAAATGCATGGAACCAAAAAATTTTTTTTGCGTTTGATAGAGAGGCTAATAAAAATTATAATCAGCAAAAAAAAATTCGATATTTTGGACCATTTTCCACATTTTAACTGTCCACTGTAGCCTTAATTTGATCAAACACATTGATTTAAATTAAAAATAAGTTACGAAGAAATTGGATTACACCCTTTTTTTAAAAACCACCAAACACGATAAACAAAGTGACTGTTCTTAATAATGGAAACATGCGTGAACCTCTACAAAGATAGAGTAAAATGATTATTGCCTTAGGAATATAATTTAAACTGTCCAATGCACATTTAATATTTTAAAATAATATATTTGGCATAATCTTCCTTGTGGTTGCGCTATGCATACGCCGTTGTAAAGATCGATAAATGTTCCCCACGTAATGTTGCTTTCTTTCAGACATTCATTAAATGTTACTCAAAATCTTTGACATATTGATGCACCTGAATCTGGTGGTGTAAAATAAGACATATAATTTTATCCTGGTGAAAGCTCAAGTTACCTTACTTATACAATGGAAAAATATAAACACCATGGGTGCAGTATAAAGATAAAAAAATCACAGTGAACTTAGGTTTATCACGTTGTAAAAAGCCAAGATGACATTTCAAGTACAGCAAAACCAAATAGTTGAGGACTGTTTTTGTTTTTAAATTTAATCACTTGATTACAAATGCTCCATTATCTTTGAAATCATTCAATTAAAATCATTTTCAATAAAACAGTAAGTTGTATAGTTCTACATCAAAATTCTTCAATGGGTCCCATTTATTTTACCTCTCCCCGGCTTTTACCGAGCTGTGCCCAGACAGGTAAAACGCACCATCCTGGTTCATCCCGAGTGTAGCTCGGGCACTGTAAAATTTACACTGTGCAATTCGTTTTCCCTGAATTATTTCATTTCTGCTTTTTATGGTTTGGAATAATTGAAAAAAAAAAAACACTTGGTGGAATTTTCTGCAAAAAGAAGATGTCCGTCTGCTGAGCACCCCCTTTTATGCTTGTCTGAAGTACATATTCTTTACTACATTCCAGCAACAAAGAAAAATACTAATCGCATACGACAGTATATTATTTGCTGCTTGGAGGTAGAACGTAAAGGGAAGAATTCTACTATTCAGATTACGATGTTGGGCTATGAGTGGTACCATGTTTTCAAATTTATCACACACGGTCAAATTTTAATTAAAAATTTCATAATCATTTACGTAAATGAAAAAGATGTATAAAAATAATTTGTAATTCAAGATAAAACTAAGTATGTAAGTATATACTACATCTATTGACGGCAGATTTAGATACAATGCGAGAAATAATAATAATTAGACTGGTTATAAAAAAAAATTCTGTAAAATAATCATTTGTAGAGAATGTTGAATAAACAAAAGTGTTATTTTAGTTTACTGTCAAATTTAATATAAAATTGTTTAACGAAGACACGTTTACCATCAAAAAAGGGCAATGAGTAGCCTAGTAGTTAGAGCATCGGACTCCAGACCAGAAGGCCTGGGTTCGGTGCCCGATGTCACCAAATACCCTCCAAGTGTACACGGAGTACGTGCTGGTTAAATCAGTGGGTCCGAAAGTCTTGTGGGCGGTCGCAGCAGAAACCACCTGTGCAGGGGACTGGAGAATACTCCCCCCTTCCAGTTACATGTCTAAATTGTTGAGGTGGAGATAGGTGGTGTCGCCATCTATAGTGTAAGAACCGAGCCAAATCGTATTGTCGCCTGCATGGTGCTCAAAGCTAAAAGCTAACGACAGGCGTACACCTAGTTCCATGCCACGATGAATTTCATTGGTCTTGATCTGACACCGTAAGACAGGTGGCATTAGAAACAATAACAACAATACATTCAAAAAACAATATGCAAATATTTCTTCATTTTAAATATAAGTTCCTGTTGCCTTCTGCTTAGAAGTAATAAGTAGGTATAAGCTTTCCTTTACACTCCAAAACATTGTAGTTTTGTTTTCGAAAAATGCATGTAACAGCGCAAGAAACAGAAAACGGGTCTTTTAGCCAAAGTGAATAATTTTAAAAACCAAATAGAATACTCTGAAATATTTTATGAAATTTGTTAAACAAAATGCAGTTTAAAAAACACTCACATAAACACAGAAGGAAATGTTATAATATGTTTCGATATAAAATTATTATTTTTTAAATTTTCTCGTACATCTTTAATAGTTATGCAATACATTGAAATTTATCCTTATATTTAGAAATTTCATAAATAACTATACAATTGATAAAACTGTTTCATGGTCTAACCGGTACAGTTTAAATCCCATTCAATTGCAATATCTTACGACGTTCGTAGAATCGAATTAGTTAACCTACATATAAAGGACGCTTGATTAATTCCATCGCCTGAGCTAAGGGTAGTCTTTAGTGTGGACAGCATTGTTAAGGATTTATTCACGAGTGCAAATTACATAGACAGCTTGTGTGCGAGAGACAGAGATTCATTGCCTTAAAAGCATCGCGATTTATTTGCAAAATGGTTTCGGTTCCAGATTCAACAACGTGATTATGGTCTTAAAGTACACTCATTAATTTACTTACACTTTGTAAGCAGACGTTAGAGCTATCGTAAGAGTAACTGAAATTGAATTGTCTTTGAAAATATGGAAAGATGAATAAATGGCGAGATATTTTGTATAAGTATGTGTTTCTAGTCTTCATTTAATTTGCATTCATTTTACAAGTAATTTAATCATTTATGGTTGTATGCTTTATGTTGCCCTTAGTTCAGTATGAATATCTTTTCAATAAATGTCGGTAGTGCTAATGTTACGACACATATTCTTGTCTCCATTTAATGTAGGACAGGGAGGAACAAATTGGAAGCAAAATTCATCCTTTTTCTGTTTTTAGCAACCCTATAAATTTGACAGTGTAAAATATAATGATACCTAAATTGATAGTCGAAACAACAAATTTACTGGATTCCTAAATTCTACTGGAAGGAATTAAAGTTTAGTTTACTTTGGAACCTGAAGAAACCTGACATTTATTTTATCTTTTTTCCCGACAAATTTCTTCTACGAGATGGGTACAAAAACAGACAAGTAAAGATCAAAACTTGCTTTAAACTTTCTTGTTCAGTGGTTTAAAATTGGCATTTGATTTTGAGGATAAAAAAAAGAAAACTCCTTGTGGTGCGAAAATGTGTTCAACTTGTAGAACATTATGTTAGAATGTACAACGCGAATTAGTTTTCTCTTTCATCTTAACCCTAAAAACCCCTTAAGCTTCTAAGAAAAGGTAGTATTTTTTTTAGAGGTAAAAATATTCTTAATTGTAAAAAATAAATAAGTGATAGAAGTTCTTGAAACGAGACGGTGAAATTTTTCAAAATTTTACTCATGGAGTTGCTTTTTCTCCAAATAACACCATTGTATGTAGTATATTATTGAATCTACTACATGCAAACAAGATGCAATATTTGCATGAATCTCATGTAAAGCTTTCAGATGATCCACCGGAATGATATAAATTCGAATGGATGAAGGGGAGAGGGCTCCTGAGTTCCTTTTTTTTACAAAACGTATCTATTTTTTAGCAAATATTATCGAAAATGGTTTTTTGGAAAATTTTTAAGGATATTAAATGAAAGTTAATATTTGAAATGAAGTAATGCAGTGTACTTAGAATAAATATACAAATTTACTTTATTAAGTAATATTGTAGCAGAAAATGAAATACAGTTTGATTTTAAAAATATAACATTGAATAAATTATAGCCTACACAACGTAAACATGATTGTTAATCAATGCATACTTTTAAATAGTATTTTTCCTAATTTTTCTAAACTCATAATGATTTAAATGGATTTCTCGTATAAGAAAATTTCCCAAATATTTAGAAGAATCTGAAAACAAATACTACCTGATGTTTGTTTTCGTATTAGGTCTACCTAATTTTAGAGAATATGCATGTTCACAAATTAAATTGGAAACACAGTATTTTATAAAAAAGTGCTTATTTTTTGTTTGAATTACACAAGTGTGAAAAATTATGAACGTTGTTTAGAATTAACATAACTGAAGAATATACAGGTAGGTAGGCAAAAAGACCAATCAAGAGACATACTAGGATCGGTAGAATATGTCTATTTATATTACGAATGACATAATGATCAAATGTCCGAAGAGACTAAAGCATGGTGTCAATGAATGTTTCGTATTTCTGTGGGAGATGTTGCATGATGTAAATCAGTTTAAAGGATATTGAGATGCTGCCTTAGTATGAAATGTCCAACAGGCAATCTTGTCGATGAAGTCTGATGGTGGAAACCACTTCAGACCCACGGTACATATATGTGCACCATGGGTCTTCGTATCTTAGTAATGGATGAAAACAATCAATTAAGATCGCAGGTTCTATCATACCCATTTATTCTTTTCAGTTTTATCACCAAATGGTGGTTTTTGCCTTTTTCCCTGGAAATTTTCAACGCACGAGGTGGCAATGGTTAATTCGACAGAATGCTGAAACAGTGATCTATTTTTTAATATATAATTAAAATGTTTAATCTTATATATTTTTATTTTTGTAGATGATTTCTAAGAGTTGACAGATTGTATAATTGTCATACTTTTAACAGTTGTAGTTTCACAGCATATATTTCAGTTTTAATACACACATTTCGTATGAAATAAATATAGTCACTTATCGCTCTATATGTACATATAAAACACGCAACGTATTTTGTTTTCCCCGCATTAACACTTTTCTTGGAGAAAATTAAGTTTTAAAGGAAAGTTAATTTCCAGCATGAACTTGAATATAATTATTGCAACTCCAGAAGATGTGAGCCTGGTTACTAGACTAGCGACATATTTGGCAACTATAGTGCCAAGGAGCCATCTAGAAGTTTGTGGAAATAGATTCATTATTTAAATCCCCATCAGGTTAAATAAGGGAACTTTGAGACAGGTCGAGTCAGTCATTTAATTTGAGAATCTGCCTATGTATTGTCTGCGATAAGATAGATGCGAATAAAAGTGAAAAGTAGTCAGTTTTTCCTTAAAACTAACATGACATTTTCAATATACATATTACAAAATGCTATGTATGAGTTCATCAAAAGTACTGCTTTTCATTTCTAACATTTTTTTTAAAAAAAGTACAACATACTTAATCTGAAGTAAATGCAAGAATTTTTTGAGCAACACCTTGTAATTTAGGTCCTCGATCAAGTGATTGAGATAGAGATAACATTCACTCCTCAAACTGCCTGATCCAACGTATAGTAGAACACACTAAACCTTAGGATATTTAATATGCAACAGGGTCGTTAACATTAACATTAGGGCTCGAATCTTTCGATCTCTAATAAAACTATAACTCCGACTATGGCTACTCAGTTAAAATAGCCCCTCTGTGTAGAAGGTAATAAAGGAAGAAAATAAATATATATTAGGTGCTTTTAAAATTTTTGAAAATTATTATCAAAATATATATTAGTTTTCTTTGATTAAATACATTTTTTAAAGTTACATGATCTATATTGTACATTTAAAGATTTAGTGTGAATATATATTAATAATAATAATACTAAAGCATAAAAAAATAGGCATGAAAAGAAAGCCACCAGTTTTCTTGACAGCTGATGTTTTCCAGAAGCGTGTAAGATTTAAATGTTTCACAAACACCTGCTACCAGAGAGTGAAAAAATGGTGCAGGGAAAGAAAGAACGTCAGATAAAAATGAACCATTTGCTGCATCAGTTTTAATACAATTTTAAACATTCCAATTAAAAAAAACGTAAAAGAAAGTATTAAACTGGCTTTTATTTAAAAGAATTTTTTGTGTTTAGAAACAAATAATTTTTAAGGGCCCACAATTTGAGCAAACACTTTTCTGTCAAATGATTAAAAAGGAAAGAAATAAAAAGTTAATAAGATTATTAGAAGTAAAGCTAAAGAAATATTCCTAATAGGTTTTTTTTCCACATTAAATCTCTCTCTCTCTCTCTCTCATCACCCCTTTTTTTTTCTGTAAGAAGACACTAGAATTTTTATACTTTTAATACACTTATGTCAATAAATTAAGGATAATTCAGAATCACACAGAAATTGAACTCTAAAATAAAAATGTCACCTGCAGAATTATCACACACATCTTGAAGAAGAATATGCAAATTACAGGAAACCATCAGATGGCACGGATAGTACGTTACAATGACGAGAGTGTAAGAGAGGGGTATATAAGGAAAGGTAGCAAAAAAGTAAAATTTTTCACAAGCGCTTTAACAACCTTGCAGTGCAATAACCGCACAGTTATGGCACAAAGAAAGCATTTGGAGGATTTTTTTAAGTGATAGAATTATCGGACGACTTGAATGTGGACGTACCCAGCTGGAAGTATCAGAGGAACTTGGAATCGCCCAGAGAGTCATCTCCAGGCTTTGTAAACGATTCCAAGATGATGGTAATGTGAGTAGATGTTACAGAACAGGTCGCCCCCGCGTTACAACGCCGAATGAGGGCCGGTATTTGGCAGTTACTGTCAAAAGAAACAGACGGAGCGCAGAATCATACTTGTGTCGTCAGCTCTCTTCACCTACTGGTACGACAGTTTCAAGGCAAACCGTGTACAGACGCTTAGGGGACATTGGCCTATATGCTCGTAGGCCTGTCAGATGTGTTCCCCTTACCGCAACTCACTGTCGCCTGAGATTAACCTGGAGTAGAGAGCATGCATTGTGGACGTCGCAACAGTGGTCTTGTGTGATGTTTTCCGACGAGTCCAGGTTTAGTTTGCAGTCTGTTTCTCGCCGGACTTTCATATGGAGAGCGCCAGGTACCCGTTACCACCAAGAGAACACCATTAAACGATACCGTTACGGTGGTGTAGGATGGCTCGTTTGGGGAGGAATTTTTCTTGGTTCCAGAACTGACCTGCATGTTCAGAGTGTAACGATGACAGGCCACGTCTATCGGGATGTCATTCTGGAACAACATGTACGTTTGTTTCGGGGCGCCATGGGTGCCCGAATTCTGAATTTCTGTTTATGGATGACAACGCCCGTCCTCACCGTGCAAACATTGTAGACGAATGCCTTCAATCGGAGGATATCACCCGTGTGGATTGTCCAGCATACTCACCGGACATGAATCCAATAGAGCATGTGTGGCATATGCTTGGCCGACGAATTACAGCCCGTCAGCCCCCTCCCAATTGTCTACTGGAACTTCGGAGGGCATCGCTTGATGAGTGGTGTAATATTCCCCAAGATCAGAGTGATAATTTGATACTCAGCATGCGTAGGCGTTGTAAGGCCTGTATTGCATCGTCCGGGAGACATACTCCGTATTAACCATCATACTAATCATGTTATACTGTTTTTTGTAAATAGGTTCTGTTTTGAAATTTGCTCCAGGTAGTAAAAATCGCAATTTTTTTTAATTATGTCAAACATATAGCACGTTTTTTGCTCTTTACCTTTTGTTTAATAAATAGACTTTACAAATAAGTCAAATTTGTTTTGCTTCTGTCTCTTTTTTTTGCCTGAACTTTATTATCCTTAATTTATGGAAATGAGTGTATTATAAATCTACAAATATTTATTGGTTTACCAAAAAAAGTATTTTTATATAGATGGACAAAATGATAACAGATGTTTAAAGACTGCATAGCTTTTAACGAATCAAAATTGTAAGAAATGGTTAATTTAATTTTTGCTATTTTTATATTCTTTTCAATTTAAACAATACAATTTTTAATAAGTATCAGTTAAAAAAATTATACCTGCGATGCTAATATTCATTTCTATTTCACGCAAATTTATATAAGTCAACTTTTCAGAAACTATTCATAAAATTTATTCTCAAGTACTCAAAAATATTTTTTTTCTAAAGAATTTATTTTTATTTTAAAGCAAAAAACTTTCAGTTATATTATATTGGATTGATTCAGTGTATATATATATATATATATATATATATATATAATTTTTCAATTCGTAATATTTCTAATTATTCCCACATGACCCTATGCTAAATTCTTTAGTGCTAATTTATTAAATGAGTGAGTGTGGAAATTTATGACAAAAGAACCAATTTTGGCTAAACTGGCTAATTAGATAATGTTGAATGTTTTATTGTGCCTCAGAAGTTATTAATTACATATTCCCCATATTATTGTGAATTGCACTAGTGAATTCCGTTAGCCTAATTAGTTATATTGTTTGCTAAGTTATACTGTATAGTGTCACAAAGCATATATTACCTAGCCGAGTAGTTCCAATTAATGACAATAACTCTTGCCTGTTCTCTTCAATCTCTAATTCGGTTCACGGTAACAAACAAATCAACTTTGGTGTTAAGCACACTATCTTCATTTCCATCCCCAGTGGTTGTGTCAGGAGGAAAAGAATCACTCACGCTAACAAAAAGAACAATTAACTATCTCACGAGGTCTGTGTTTGTGATCCAAATGAGAAAGAAAGTTACTCGAGTGAGTTTTAAGTTTTTTAAGAAGACAGTCAAAAAAAATTATGTTATTTTCCATCTTGTTAGTGCTTTTGATAGAATTTTGATCAAAGCTAAGCCAATTTCATCAATTTAAATACTTCTTAATTACTCGTGTATACTTTTTTAAAGACTCCTTGATGTATAGCATTAAAGCTTTTAAAAAATTCTTACCTGTGAATTTATGGTGGTATATTTTTAAGCTAAATTGCTTTCTTTTTTCTATTTCGGGTCAATTGTTCCAGATTCAGGAGTGGGTAAGGAATTTATATTCCTTCTTCCCTTCAACCCGGCTAGATGTGTAGAAGGAACTAAATAATCAGAAGACATGATGAGCTTCAACTGTTTATTTGTCACAATATTCAACACAGACACAATAATACTCTAAGTAAGATAAATTTGATCAACTAGAGGACTAAGGTGAGACAAGATAGTGTGGGGATTATACATACGCTCATTCAAAATATTCTTACGATAACTTATACAAAGCTTGTTTTAAGAAGCGCACTCATAATTTAACTCTCTAACTACTACTTGAAATAAGAGGACAATACCTGAACTTTTCCAATTCTTTACTTTTAGACGTGCCTTAAGCACTTCTCCACTAGTTGACTTAACTCCACTAGTTGACAGATTCCAACTTCACGCGTCGTACACCGTTTACGTATACGTATTACTGTCGCTTCACTACTGTATGTATTCACTACTTACTGTGTATTCACTTTACTTCCAATGTATCCTCACTTCACTAACACTCAAAACTCGCGATTACAGAATATACATAACTATAAACTTAATTTGCATAATCACGCTTTCCTGTCCTCGGAGGAAGTTGGTTGAAAGAATGCTGGCCCTAAAGGAATCCCCAAGGAGTTAGTGAAAGGACGCGTATAGATCCGTCACAAGTGTTGAAAATGAATACATCTTTTCTTCAAATTGAGAAAAATTAATTATCGTTTATCGAGCTATCACTATTATATTATTGTTTGCATTATACTTCTGTTAGTACTATTTTGTTATAATTTTTTATGCTCCTATTACTTTCTATTCATATATATATATATATATATATATGCACATATATATATAATATATATATATATATATATCTATATATATATATTATATATATATATATTATTGTTGCTAATCCCACCTGTCTGACGTAGTCAGATCGAGGCCCACGAATTTCATAATGACATCGGGCTATATTGTACGCCTGTCGTTAGCCGTAGCTTTGAACACCATGCAGGTGACAGTACGTTTTGGCTCGTTCCACCCCAATTTTGAGGAGAACACCCTGGGAGTGGTCAGGGGTTTCCCACCTCTCTTCCCCTTCCACCAACCACACGAGAGGACTTGCGGCTCGACGGCTATTTAGAGTATCCCCATGCCGCGAAGGCACTATATATTTACAAACATCCATGTCTTCTCCGGTATTCGAACCCTGGCCCTACGGCACAGCAGTCAGCGTCGCTAACCACTATACCGGATGGGCAACATATATATATATATATAATAGCATGTTCCTTTGTTTGTTTTAGTTTAAAATACATAATTCTGCCAAATAATGTTTTTGTAGGAAAGTCAAATTGCAATTCGATGAAAATTCTTTTAGAGATTAAAAAATAGGTCCTCATTAAATATATTTCAAGATTTTGTTTTGCACTAGGCGTGGCGTTTATTTTAAAAATGCGATGCCTCCTCACTGAATTGTTGAGCTTTATTTGTAAAAGTTTTACTCCAGTGAAAAATCATATTCCCTAAAATAAAATATATGTTTCATGGTCTGTGAAATCTTAAGAGTTAGTGGCATCGGCTTTAAAAATTCTGAATTATAATCATTTTAAATGTAAATTTATAAACGCCTTAAATTTTCCTCGTGATTTTGTTTTACATACAACATTATATATCAAAACATACTTTTAAAATAAAAAAAACTGCAATAGAAAAATTTAACTACACTGTTAAATGAATTCAAAATTAGAATAAATTAAAATTTTTAAGAAAAAGGCAATACACAAACTTTTGCTTTATTCCTCTCAACATCAAATCACATAACACGGAATTTATAGCATTCACACTAAGTTTTTGAATCTTACTGAACAGGGACTAAAGCGATGGTCTCTCGTTATTTTTATAGCCGAGAATCTCGGTGGAAAAAATTAGTTGGCATCCAAACTTCAAACAAAATTTTATGCAAATAGTTTTGTCTGCCAACAACACTCGTTCATAAATTTTCTGCTGACAGTTTTGAAGAAAAGTTTCAGATCGTTGAACATTTAAATTGCTTCTTGAATGAGGCCCGATTGTGATATTATTGTAAATGGTAAGATTTAGCTGATTATTTGTGGAAATTCCAAATGAAAGTTATGTATTGGGAAAGTTTTTGTATGTAAAATAAAATATTTTAAAATTCTGAATCAATAAAGCTTTGCTTTTATGTAGTATATGGTAGGCTTAAAGTTTTTAGAACTAAAAATATCGCTATCAATTATTTCAAAGTATAAATAGTTCTATAGTAAGTAGAATTTAGTAAAATTGGGAAAAAAGGAAATAAAATTAAATATAAATTTGGCTATATTTTTCTTGAAAAAATACAGTTAAATTTATCTCATTCTTAAATTGTATTTACTTGACTCCTTGAAATTGAATACTCATATGATAACGCTTATTATTTACATCATGTGTAAAAATAAATGTGTATTCCGATTAGTCTAGGAAAGTACAGTATATTTACAAGGGGAGTGGCTGATATACTCTAAACTATATTAATTAATTTTTATTACATCTTCAATTAGTACTTTCTGTTTTATTCAACCAGGTTATGTTATTAGTTATGCGGTTAAAAATATATTATAATGTGCTATCAAAACCACGCACAGATTATTAGAATTACAATAATTGCAACATTAATATGTGCTTTAAAATATGCACGTTTTTTTTTCCATTTTACCATATGTTTCGTGCACAAAGGTATTAACTTGGATAAAAAAAAGTAATCGTGGTTGAAAAGTACTTTTATTTAGCCGGATGTTTTTCAAAAGACTTTACGCTTATAAGATTCTGGATTTAAACTACATTATATTATAATATAAATATGATTTTTGATTTAATAAAATTAAATATTGTTAAAAACTTTATTTCACTTTGACTAAATACACAGGGGATATTCGAGTATTTAAAGACAAATTGCACCATCTTTCCGTATGTAGAGTTTTCAGCGACTTTATAGAATAGCTAATTTATCGAATTTCTCAAGCTCAAATCTTTATGGATTGGAGCCTGAAAACTTCGTTATCAAAAATGACACCTTCAAGGAGTTACTCATGTGCAGCCATTATGAGTACTTTTTAAAATCGGTGCATGGATTTAGAAACTGTAAGTCTCCGGGCAGCGATGTCTCGACCATTGTGCACTGATTCCACAAAAGAGTGGATATGGTTACGTATTGTTTTTTGTGACTGTAAAGCTACCATGGTTGGCATCACCAATAACTACAACTATGGGGACTTAGACTCAATACGAAGTGCATTACATTGTTACGTATGATTGCCTAAATCGCGTCTCTTCGCTGACGGTATGGCATCGTCAATACTGCCTGCAATATAAATTTTTTTAAAAGGAGTTGACTTTTATGGCAAATATGATTCAAAAGTCGTAAGAAGTGGTGATTGTGAATATTAATCTGATTGCCAAGTAGGATAAAACCTGTTCTTTAGAGAACTACTTGACTTCACGCTATTGCATGAAAGGCACTGGTGATAAAATTACGTTCAAGGTATTAAATTATGCGCTGGAGCATCAAACGTAAAAGTTCGGCAACTTAATGAAAGTAAATTACCAATGAAATGTTGTTCAGAAATTTTTTCCTTATGTCTTCTTCCACAACGGAATCATGCAGATGATATGTCACCTCTTGCACATCTTCTAACTTTTTCTCTTCAGAATCTGAAAAATCATGAGCCCTTTGAAGCGGAAGGCATTCATTATCTGTTTCATAAAAAATATAACTCAGGTACATTTCCGAAAGCTCAGTCAACAAATTTGCAATTTCATTATCTCTTATAGTCTAGAGCTTTTTCTTTCTGGGAAACCATGAAATCCCTACAGAAAAATTCCCGGGGAAAAATTCCAACAACAAGAATAAATTATTGTAGATTAATCGAATGTGAACAATGCATTTGTCTATATAACATGCTTAATTGATTAAATTTTCAATATCACAGGTTAATTTAAGCTGGTGATCTCACAGGCCAAGGTAACATGTGAAAACTCTGTAGAGTACGGTGCGTTAGAAGGATGAGAGTTATCTTGTTGGAAGACACCTCGTTGAATGCCGTTCATGTATGACCGAACTAAAGGTTGAATTACCAGACTATCGCAGTGTTTCTCAAGCTGTGTGGCACGCCCCTAGGGGGACGTGATAACCCAACAAGGGAGTGCGAGCAAATGGAAAAGTTGAAAACGAAATATTACTTTAACAAGTTATTAAACTTGAAAGAAAGCAAAACGAAATACATTCTGACATAAAAAAATTAAATACACATTTACACTGATATAATACATCTATAAATGTATCAGTATTGCACTATGTATTTGATAATTTATGTAACAATACCAAGTTACCAATTACCAGTGACCCCATGGGATTGTCATATATAAAATTTTATTAAAAAAAACAACTAAATACTCTTATCTAGATAATTTGTACGGTTTGTAATTAAATTCGTATTACAGATTTACGTCAAAATACACTATTAAAGAATTCAATGTGTTGTTTTCTTTGAAGGGGTAAGGGGGACGTACGAAGAAAATTATGACTGAAATTTGGGTCGCAAGTATTGAAAGTTTGAGATGCAATGGACTAACGTACAAATTTGCAGTCAGTGTGTTTGAGATAACCACGAGTGCTAATGTTGACATAGGAAGTTGCTCCGTTAACCATGACTCGAGGGGTAGGTCCACTGTGTCTAGGCTGCAGACAGTTTCTTTGAAGGTGTTCCCCTGGCCTACTTCTGATCAAACCACGGACAGCACTGGCATCAAGGTGGGGCCTGCTTTCATCAAAAAACACAACAGATCTCCACTCCGTCCTCTAATGAGCTCTGGCTTGATAACACTGGCGTTGCGAACGGCAATGGCTTGGAGTCAGTGGAAGACATGCTACAGGGCACCTGACTCGGAGCTGTCCGTGAAGTAAGTGCGGTCACTTCGCGATTAACTGCAGCAAACATTTCTGCTGAAGACGCTATACGATGCGCCACAGCCGTACTCCGAATACGGCTGTCTTCCCAATCAGTAGTGCTACGTGGGCACAGGGAACCTGTTCTTCTTGAAGCAGTACCATTTTTTGACCACTGGCCCGAAAAATCATACACAATGGATACATTCCGGTCAAGTCTTTCTGCAATATCGCGGACAGAAAAGCAACCTTCGTGTTGCCCTGTTACACAACCTCGTTCACACTCGGGGAGCTGTTGATAATGGCTTCTTTGTCTTCTCAAATGCATTATTGGCTCACAGAAACTCAACATGTTGAATTTAAGGGGACACGGTAAGGTTCAATTGACGAAAATCGGTCAAAAAATAAAAAAAATGTTTTTTGCCTAAATTATTCCTTATACATTTCTCTATTATCTCAGAAAATTTCAGAGCTCTAAATTAAAAAAATCCAAAGTTATGATAACTAATATGCTCGTCAGAATTCACATTCTGACATCATTTTGCTCTAGAAGACGCACTTTTCATTTTCTAGCCAATTTAATAAATTCTAACACAGTTAAGCAGTTTTGAAATAAAGTGAAGATATTGTAATCCATTCAAATTGTTTGTTTACAATTGCTGAGCTATACTGCGTTCTTTATTTTGCTATTTTTTATTTCATATTTTTAAAATATTTAGTTTCGGTTTACCAAAAAAATTCTTTTTCAAGAGTAATTATTTTATCGTTATCAGTTTAACAGTTTTTTTTTATATATTTAAACGTATTCTAATACAGCATTTTAATAGTTAAACATGCCTCGCACGAAGAGGAAAAACAAATCAAGTAAATTGAGTATTCAAAAGCGATGGTGCACTGAAACAAAAACTGAAAGCAATATGGACATTTCAGAGCACAATTCAAATGTTGCTCAACACTCAAGTGGTGATAGAATTTTAAAAAATGAAAGAATTTCTATGCAAGAGAAAAGTGTACTAGAACAAGAAAATGTTGCTGATACCTATGATGGACCAAGTTATATAATTGTTGACAAAAATGCCTTGTGTGATATTTTCAAGTATACTCTTTGTGGTATCTGTAACCAGTCAACTTTAAAACTTGAATTTGGACATAAATACGGGTTTTCGCATCAATTGAAACTGGTATGTAAAAAATGGAATGCTTTACATCTCCAAGACTTAAAAAAAAATCAAATACATCTACACCTTTCGATGTGAATGTTCGTGCTGTTCAAGCATTTCTTGCAATCAGTGGGGGCCATGCATCGGTTGAAAAATTTTGCATGTTTCTCAATATGCCTTTGATGGCGAGTAAAACTTTTAATGAAATTAAATGCTACATTAACTCAGTGTACTCTCTTGCTTCCCAAACTGTGTTGAACTATATACATAACAGCGTTTAAAATGCATACAGCAAATTGAATCAAAATGGGTCAAATACAGTTACTGATATTGCTGTTTCTTTTGATGGGACATGGTTGACCCGAGGACACACATCCCAAATCGGTGTTGGCTGTGTAGTCGACACTTTAACAGGATATGTTATTGACTATGAAATTATGAGCAAGTACTGTTCAACATGTATAAGTGCGAAAAATGAATTAGGCGAAACTACAGCTGAATACGATGTTTGGTATTCTGGCCACAAAAATTCCTGCCAGATTAACCACGTTGGGACATCAAGAGCAATGGAAATGAAGGCTGCAGCTAAAATTTGGTCTCGATCAGAAGCATGTGGTTTCCGTTACACAACAATGTTATCTGATGGTGATGCTAAAACTCATAAATTCTTAAATAGCCTAAAAATATATGGACCAGATGTTGAAATTTTGAAAGAAGAGTGTATTAATCACGTTAGTAAAAGGTTAGGCACCAGCTTACGCAATCTTGTGAAAGATTGGAGAGCTAAAGGTATCACTTTAGGAGGAAAATCTTATGGCAGCCTAAAAGAAACAACGATAAAAAAACTAATGCAATATTATCAGAAAGCTATTCTGGAAAATAAAGGAGATATTCAGGGCATGAAAAAATCTATATATGCCACGCTTTATCACAGTATCTCGACAGATAAAAATCCAATGCACATGAAATGTCCTCCTGGCAATGATTCGTGGTGTTTTTATCAAAGAGCCTTAGCTAAAGGTGAAAACCCTGCACCACAAAAATTTAATATTGGAACACCAATAAATCCAGATTACTTGACAAAAATTGTTCCAATATATCAAATGTTAGCTTCTGATAGTCTTTTGAAAGGATGTGCCGGATGTCTGACTCAGAACAGCAACGAGAGTCTGCATAGCGTGATTTGGAGTAAATGCTCTAAAGAAACTTCAGCGAAATCACGACGTGTAAATATAGCTGTTTCTGAGGCAGTATCAGAATATAACTTTGGTACTTTGAAAGCCTTAAAAGAAAATACAAAAGGCAGCTAATTTGGATCTTGGTGAAGAAGCAGTAAAAATTGCTGCCACACGTGATTACAGACGTAAAAAAGAAAGAAATCGCCAAAATATTCTTGCTTTTCGCATAGCTCGTCGAAAAGTAAAACTAGCCAATATGCGAAAAGAAATATATTCAAAGAAAAAAAGAAGGGATTACATATAGTCCTGGGTTATTTTAAACATAAATGGTAAAAAAAAATATGAAGATATAAACTAGAATTATTTTAAAATCATCGTAAAATGGGTTCGTATGTTATTTATCGCAATTTTTTAAAAATGTAAGGAACTGAAAATTTTAAATTTTAAACATGAAAAATTATAATTTTCATATAATAACTTTTTAAAACTTTTATCATGTGCATGCAGTATATACAGTAATTTTTTAGTAATTTTATTGCACTTATATATATATCTTTTTACAGTAAATAAAAACTTTAAATTGATTTATCTCCGAACAAAAAAAAATCGTTTGTTTTCTTTCATTTAAAATGCTAAGGCTTTTTTTCTATTGCATGAAATGTTTTGAATTTTTTTTTACAGATTGCTATTAATATATATAACAAAAGTTGGTATGCATTTTGAATCAAAGCAATACATATGTTTTTAAGAATATTTGAACTTAGAATTTACATGTTTTTAAGGATTTTTTCATAATAATTCATAAACATTCATGTTTGTTGTACATGGTTTTGACAAATATGTAAATCAAATTTCCTGTGTGTACGTCAATTATTGTACGAGGAGTAGCGTTTTAAAATTACCTCAAAAGTTTATTATTTTTTTTTAAAAAAATTAAATGGATTGCTTTTTATGATATTTTGAGCAAATATTCTGTCTTAGGTATTGCATATACATAGGTTACAAGGAAAAAAATTGTAAAAACCATAAAATCAAAGATTTGTGTTTCAATCGTACCGCGTCCCCTTAACAGACTAATAAAGCTCACGAACTTTTCAACACGCATTTAAAGCAGCCCTTACCCGCAAGTTCTGAGTGCCGATACCAGCACCACACTTAAGCGCGAGATTTAAATCGATTTCATCTTTCAAATGTATAAACACACCTACCGTAAATTTCGTTTGCTTAACACAAGTCTTTCTGGGTGTTGGGATTTTTTTCCATCACAGTGCATCTTCTCTGTAACTTAAGTTACGACAATGATTAATAACAAATTCAACTATAAATTTGAAACTATATATCTTTACAATTAGTTTAAAATCTTTACTCTCTACCAATACTCGTTGGTGGGGTGTAGAAGTGAGGATAGGGGTTGCCAGATCAGGTGCCGTCCTCATCACTTGAAGATGGTTCAAAATTACGAGGACCGTCACCAAAAACCCTCGAGTAGCTGATTAGTGTGACGTTAGCATTCACTCACTCCAAAAAAGTACCAGCCAACATATCTAATACTATTTAAAACAAAAAATATATATGTTTAAGTACAACTCAACGCACACGATCATGTGATTGTCTACTGTGAAATCATTCCATAACAAGTACTGGAACATGATTGACTCTTTAGTGTTTATTTCATATTACGCGCTGAAAGTGTTAAATCTAAATATGATTTGTTACTTGTTTGAGACCTCAGTAGACTATATAAGTAAAATGCCATTAAAATTTTTGAATAAAATTCTTGAAAATTATCTGTTTTTTTACAGCCAATGATTTTACGATATTTGTATTTCAGAAACTCATGAAACACAAATAATTTCGCTTAAATTAATTATACTATATATTGTACTAACAAAGAAAATTTCGAAATATTATATATGTATTCATGCTTGTAGATATATCAATTTAGAAAAAGTCAATTTATCTTAATTCAAAAGCTACAAAATTACATTTTTAATTTCGTTCTTTTTCAAAGCTAAAAGATATTAACATTAATCTTTTTATGAGAACTTAACTTCAAATTTGATAACCATTTTTCAAAAAAAAATGTTTCATTCTAAGACGGATTTATGGAGAATAACTTTCACCCACCCAAATTTCAGAACTGTTGCAAAAGGAATTCTAGAATAATTATTTATATAAAAGTATATTTTCCTCTATAATTTAATTTCCCAAGAATGCATGATTCTTTTTTTCGATATTTCACTACATACCGAATATTTCTTCAATCATGTACAGTATTGGATTGTAAAAACGAGTACAACTAAAATACGTCTATAATATAGTATGTTTGAAAGAATATGCAGTTAGTTTCTTTTTAAATATACATTTCTCCCAGTTTCCTTGCCGTATGGGATGACCAGTTTTCGGTATAAAACGAATTCAATTTTTCGTGACTAAAATTTTCAAAAAATTTAAAAAGAAAGAGTCTTTATATATATATATATGTATATACTTAATGTGCACTCTAAAAAGAAAAGAAGAAAATTATTACAGGCTTAACAATACGTTGGTCAAAAATGCATTTTAGAAATGTTTTTCATGTAGTTTCCACCTAAGCGTTTCAACTGTGCTCTTCAAAGAGACCTCTAGGCAGGACTTTGTCATTTGTGAGGGCGTGTGTGTCTTGTTACTGTTTTTGAAGAAATAGGAAAAACTTTAGAGAAACAATTTTCTCGAGGATCGTAGGCAATTTTATAGAAAATCTGAAACGTTTGCCCAAAAATGAGATAAGATTAAAAAAAACATTTCTTATTCAAAAGTTCAAAGATGGTGTAACAAAGATTTATTAAGAACGATCATTGAGCAAAACATTTCTCTGTATATTTACATTAGCAATAACTTATCTGCCTGTTAAAATTTATTCTCATTTAAATTCCACAGAAAATAAACAAAATAACACTTTACTTAACAAACTAAGTAATATGTAACTATCTGACATAATTGTGGTAAATTGTTTTTATTTCTCTCTTAATATATGTAGAGCAAAACAGGATATATCTAATATTTTCTTTTAGGTTAAAGAGTATTGTAAGCCAGCCATTAATAAGAAATTATAATCTCCTTGTATATAAATAACTAAAAATAAATATTAATATGTTTAAAAAAATCCTTATCTGTAAAAGTAGTAAAAAATGCCAAAGAAACTATTATCAGCTTGTTAAAACACAAGATTTGTGAAAATTTAAATTTTCAAAATGCTCGAATTCTTACATTTATTCTTAGATAAACTCACAAAATATTTTTTTTTTTCAAATTTACACTTTGCCTGACTTCAAATATCATTCAGAATTTTTACAACCATTGGTCTAATTCACCTTTGAACTTTTATTTTTAATATTAAATTTTCACTAGTTTCTTGTTAACAAAATAAGCAGCCATTCTGGTCTTAAAAAGTTACAATTCGTTCTTGTACCTCTGTGTGTAAAATTTGACATTATTCTTTCTTACAGTCTCAAATTAGTCTTGTCACTCCAAACTAAGAACCTAAACGTAATAAGATTTATCTTTTCCTGACATATTAAGGGCATTATTACTAGAACTGAACGTTCAGAAGAGAAAACCTCTTAAATATAATTTTACTAGCGATGCAAGAAAAATTATACTTTATGATGTCTTTACCCAACCAAGAGGAAAGTTTACCTTAAAGTTCCTTTCGTTGAGTTACTTAAGAAAATCGAATTTTATTAAGGCTACACATTACCGTAAAAAATGACAATTTTATCGAAAAAACTTTTTTGCCTTTTCCTGCAGCCCATACGATTGGGAATCTTGCCCCCAAATTTCAAATCTGCTAACCAATTAGTTTTTTAAGATATTTGAAGTTTTCTGAGTGCTATCAGACCCGATATTTGACAGCTGAGGGGGCGTGGTTAGTTTTGGTTTCATTTTAAAGCATTTTTCCATTCTTAAATTTAATTAATTACTAATATTTTTAATAAAATCGATATTTGCTGAGAAGTGATTATTAACTTCAACTTTCACTACTGAAATCGCTTCTGTTTGTTTACATTTTGAGTTTTTGGTGTGCTTATAGTTACTTAGCTAAAATTGATAAAAAAAAAGGTCTTTCTCAAGACCAATATTTATTCTCATATAATTTATATAGCTTAAAAGCTTGTTTACTTTGTTCAAGTTAAGTTTTTTCTGTTGAGAAAATGCCACGGAAAAACCTTTCGCAGCTTACGAAGAGAAGCAATATTTCTAAAAGATGGAGTACTGTTGAAAGTTACGATGTTAATGACCATCCTTTACCTGTTATAACAACAAGACTTCAGAAAACAAGTGTTTTGAATACAAGAAAAAACACTACAGATAAAAGTAAATATTTCAGTGATGCTCCAAATTACATTATAGTGGATACTGAATGTTTAAGTAATTTGTTTACAAATCATTTATGCAGTATTTGTCATAGTGCATCCTTGAAACTTTGCTTTGGTCACAGAAATGGATTTGCATTCAAAATGAATGTTGTATGTATTAATTGTGACCAAACCCAAAGTGAAACATATTCTTCAAAACAGTTGGTTGATACTAAATTACATCAAATAACAAATGTTAGCAAGCATCAATTTTTTAATGCTCCATTTGATGTAAATATGGGAATAGTGCAAGGTATGTTAAGTTTGGGACTTGGGTACTCAGCGTTGGAAAAATTCTGCATGCATATGAATTTAAATATAATGTCTAGTAAACTTTTAATTCCTATAAAGCAAAAGTTCTGAATGGACATCTCGTTGCTTCCAATCAGCTGTTGCTTGATATTCGTAAAGATGTCAGAGAGGCGAGTGAGACTCAAGGAATGATAAAGATATCGTCGATATGGAGTGTCATATGATGGAAGCTGGTTGACAAGAGGGCATACGTCAAACATCGGAATAGGATGTGTTATCGACTTGCTGATTGGCTTTGTGATCGACTACGAAGTGATGTCAAAGTGGTGTGGAGAATGTGAACAGACTAAATTTGCGCTTGGAGAAGACAGTGTTGAATTTCATATTTGGTATAAAGGACATCAGGATGCTTGTAGTGCAACACATGTCGGATCATCTGGTGCAATGGAAGTAAATGCAGCTGTGAAAATATGGGAAAGATCTGAGAGCATTGGCTTCCGGTACACAACCTTGCTCTCTGATGGGGAATCTAAGGCTTTCTTAGAATTAAAAGAAAGAAAAATTTATGGAAGTGAAATGCAAATTAAAAAAGAAGAATGCATCAACCATGTGAGCAAAAGATTGGGAGCAGCTTTGAGGCAGACAGTAAAAGATTGGCGAGTGAAAGGTGTAACTCTAGGAGGGAAGAAACACGGCAGTTTGAAAGAAGAGACAATAAAAAAGCTTACTAGATACTACACTAATGCTATACGCAAAAATATAGGTGATGTAGAGGCAATGCAATTTATGCTACCCTATTTCATTGCATATCTACAGACCAGAAGCCACAACATAAAAAGTGTCCTTCTGGTATCGACTCTTGGTGTTTTTATCAGTCATCATTAGCACGTAGGAAGAAACTAGGTTTGCATAAAGATTGTGTAAAAACACCAATCAATGAAGAATATTTGCCCAAAATTTTGCCAATTTATTAAAGATTGGCTTCAACGGAATTATTAAGCAGGTGTGTTAGAGGTTTAACACAAAATTCCAATGAAGCATTGCATTCGATGATATGGAACAAATGTTCCAAAGAAAATACAGCTTCTAGGAGACGTGTGTTGATTGCCGTGTCGAGTGCAATATCTGAATTTAATGTTGGAACATTAAAAGCCCTTAAAACATTTCAGGATGCTAATTGCCTTGCAACAAGTTTATCATGAGAACATTTAGCCAACTTTACCGATTATAGGAGAACCTATTTCAGGAATAAAATAAAATCTGCAAATTTTAAAGTCGCGCAGCAAAAATTAAAACTTGCTAAATTGCGTCGACTTAAAATTGAGAAAAAATTAGGTGCTATGTACAAATCTGGTGGATTTTAACTTTTTAAGCTTTAATTTATAACATTATTATTTTTTATAAGTGTATTGTGTTTTAAAACTTTTGTGAAATTATTATGTTAACTTTATGCTGAAAAATCTGTCATCGTAACAAATGCTATTTCGATATTTTGCAAAAACATATTTTGAATAAGTAAAAATATTTTCAATCATATTTAATTAAAGTAGTGTTTTTATGTATTATATAAGTAGTAAAATAATATATTAAAAATTTAGAGCTTTGCAAGTATTATTTGTTTTTGTTTTATGCCTTTACAAACTTTAAATGCATTTTTCTCAGACTTTTATTTTTGAAGATGTAAGTGTTTTCTAATCCCTAAGGCTTTTTTTCTGTTCAAGATAGAGTCTTGAAATTTTTTATAGATACTTAGATATATGTGTTACATAAAAGTTAGTATGGGTTTAGGTCTGAGATCTTTAGTTATTTTTTTAAAAAATGTTAAAGTTAATATTTTAAAAAATTTTGTGTTTTTTCCAGGTTTAGCTAGAAAAAAAAATTATTAAAAATCAACAAGGAACTAGATTTTGAAATCCATACTAACTTTTGTTTGCAATAATGTAAGAAATATAAATCATGTAAAATAATTTTAAAATTTCAAAAATTGTGTATTTTATAAGAGTTTAAAAAAACTTCAAAATTTTTAAATTTTTTTTAAATTTTAAAATAATGGCTTGTTAAAATGATTTTTTATTTTCAGAATCGGTATAATAATATAGTCTGAAAACAATACATAAATAACTTTTAATATTACTGTCCGCAGAAAAAATTTTGAAAAAGGGTACCGTGTAGCCTTAATGAAAAGCCCAAGCCATTACTTTAATTTTCCTGTCCAGTGGTTTAAAATAATGTATAGTAAAAGCGACCTTTATTTCAAAGGATAAAATGTAATTATAAATGCAATGTAAAATATAGAAGTAAATCAGAATTTATGTGATTCAAGACAGAACTAGATTGTAACTATTATACATATACTTTAAATCTTAATTATTTTTAAAATTGTTGCAAATTTTTTTTAGCTATAAAAAAAAGTTTTATTTAAAGTATTCTTTTATTAAGCAATTCTTTTATTTTAGATGTATGTGTGAATATTTTTTATTTCAAATTGTGACGGATCTGTACGGTTTTCACTAAACTCCTCAATAATTCTTTAAAGTTTTATTTATTTCAACCAATCTCCACTGGGAGCCAAAGCGTGATTTATGCAAATGAGAAATATTATATAAGTTCGGGTTTCGCGAGTTAACAGGAGAGAGTAGTAAAGTGAAGAGTTAGATTTTTGAAGCAAAATGAATTGAAGCATGGGTAAATCAACACGCAGTTGTTGACATTATTAGTTGGTAGTGACGCGACGAGCTAAGCTGAAGATTGAAATTGGAAAGTCGAGTGTGGATCCTTAGCCATTATCCGATCCAGCCAGCAATAAGTTCTGCACCACGACGGACCTGCCGAAGTTACCAGAATAAGGTTAGTGATTTAGAAATTTGTGAATACGTGTACGTGTGTTAGCTGTAATTGTACGTGCTGATCTTTCGTGGATTCAGTTCCGATTCCGTAGTTCCGCTAGTAGTAACCCCATTCTCATACTCCACTGTGTTTTATTATTCTTACATTTGAATCGTGCGTTTGTAACTCTCCTTGATTAAGAGGTATCAATAAATATAGTGATTTGTAATGATGTCTCTTGAATTCTCTAATCCGCCTACACGTCCAGAAACAGTTAACGGTAGACGGGGAGATGATAGTCTTAGGGGAGGTTATATATCACGACAAAATGAAAAAGTAACCATTGGTTGAGAAACTATTTTAGGAACTTTAAGATAACTTTCGCGGTTTTTATTTCGAGTTACTGTATTACGTCTGGTAATCGTAATAATTACGTTTTTTTAAGAATCACGTGAATTTTTTTGTCTTAAAAATCCTTATTAGATTGAAAATCATCTTTATACAAGGGAATTCATTATAGCTAAGCTTTCTTTATAAACAACATACTGCCGCTGAAACGATTAGAAGATTGCCAGCAAATTTGGTATACACTCAAGAGCCAAAACATCATGACAACCTTTCAGTAACGAGTTGGCCGAAATTTGGAGAGCAACACAGATTCAACCCGCCTTGGCATGGATGACACAAGTCCTTGGTAGATGGCCGGAGACAGATTGTACCAGATGTTTAAGCAACGCTCACGCAAATCCGAGATATTGCGAATTGGTGGTCTTTGAACTCTGAGCTGCCACAGGATGAGCTGCCACGGCAGTTCATCCCAACTTGACATCCCAAATGTGTTCTATCGGATTGAGATCCGGTGAGTTAGGCGGCCAGGGCATTAACTGGAATTCAGCGTCATGTTCCTGGAATCACTCCAACACAATTTTAGCCTAGTGACACGGGGCGTTGTCCTGTTGGAACATTCCATTTCCAGCTGGAAAAACAGAGGCCATGTAAGGGTGCAACTGGTCCGCAATGATGTTCAGATACCCTTTAGAATTCATGGCCTTCTCTCCCACAACCACGGGTCCCAGAGATGCCCAAGAGAACCTGCCCCAAAGCATAATACCACCACCACCACTGACCTGTGTAAGACCTACTGTACATTGAGGTATCAACTGTTCGCCTGGAAGACGGCGTATCCTGAAGCGGCCATCAACGTGATGAATGATAAACCGTGATTCATCTGACCAGACAACTCTCTCCCATTGATCCATGGAACACTCGCGATGCTCCCGGGCCCAGCGCAGTAGCAGTTAGCGATAACACTTGGTCAGCAAAGGCACACGAGTAGGACGTTTGCTGCGTAGCCCCATATCCAACAGTGTCCGTTGAACAGTGTGCTTCGATACTATTCTGCTTGGCCCTGCATTATATTAGGCTGTCAGCTTAGCCACTGTCTTTCGACGGTTTGGCTTCACTATGCGAGACAGGCCTCGACGACCTTTTTCTTTGATAGCGTGTGGACGACCAACACCATGTTCGTCTACTGCTTTTTTCACCATCATTCATCCACTTTGTATAGGTACTAACAACTGTAGATCGCGAACAACGCCCGAGTCGAGCAGTTTCGGAAATACTTGTTCCCAGCCTTCGAGCCATTACAATCTGCCCTCTATCAAATTCGCTTGGATTCACAGCCTTTCCCATCACCCACAGAAGTAAGTGAAAGAATGATTCTTCAGACTCTCCAGCAGCAGTTAAATACCACTTCCACCTGATCACGTGCCTTCCACGTCATCCAGGCGAGTTCGTTGCAAAAAGTAGGGGTGGACATAATGTTTTGGCTCTTGAGTGTAAATATGCACAACACATAAAATGCACTCAAGGAATTTTAATACAAAATTAGCTCAAACGGCTTACAGAATGGAGCATTACATGGAAGAGAGCACCCATACACATAATTTTAATATTTAGGAACCGGAAAAGGCATAGGAAGTCCATCGCTTCTAGACGGAAACCACGTGGGATTTGACTCCGTATGATGTCTGGTTATAAAGCCGCAAAAATTCTTATTTCATCATGGGTGTTTTGCGACCTGTGGTGTACACAAGGATGGCGTTTGTGGGATCAGATCTCTCCATAGATCAACACAATTTTAATTCATAGCATAAAGATTATGTTTCGTTTAGTTCATAGCATAAATGTTGCGTCTCGTTTAGTTCTTAGCATAAACGTTGCGTCTCGTTTAGTTTATAGCATAAAGGTTTATGTCTACTTTTTTGTACAAATGTAACCGCTCCCATAAAAAGTAGTCTGTGCATGTGCCTGGTTGCGATAAGCCAGTTTGAAGTGTTCCTTTTTTAATTTCATGAATTATTATACGCGGCCAGTTACTATTTATTATTGAACACGATGTCCATGTTTCGAGAGCTTTCAGGTTCACGATGGCAGCTACATTAAGCAGTATTCGTAACATAATTCTGAGCAAAATTATCAACTGCTTCTCTTGAATCATAATCTGTATCTATCTCAGCAAACTGAACAGATTATTTTCATAATTTTTTTCAAGTGTTGTGTTTGTTAAATTCACCAATTTAATTAAACGTGATCTGATAACATGGCGATCAAGAATATGTCAATAAATACTCTAATTGTTTGTGAATTTAGCGAATCTGCACTCAGAAAAAAGAAACATGCCCAGGAAATTTAACATCCGTGTATCTAATAGATTAAAAATTGAATATTTTATCTATTACAGCTCCTTAACCCCGTTTGGGAATCAGTTTGCACAGAACTAATTCGTAATGGATGTCTACTCAAAAAAAAAAAAAGCTTTTCAAATTCCATGTCTGCGGATCTAAAAGTCCAAAAATTTTAATATTCATCTATAACACCCCTTAACCACTCGAACATCCCTTTTGGGATTCGATTTTTGTGAAAACCATTCTTATATATATATATAGCGGATCTTTACTAAACAAAAGAAGCATGCGTACCTAATCTCAAGTAACTACGCCTAATAGTTCTGGACATCTCTTAATGAATGAGATATCTTTTTCTTTTATTTATATAGATAACTAATTCTAAATCAATTTGTTGGGAATTTCAGTAAGAGAAACTGCATTTGTTGTTGTATTACTGAGGATTTTTTTTTTGAGAAAAAAAACCACTGAAATTCAATCCCTTTTTACAAATAGAAATAAAAGTAGTAATCAAAACGTTACAAAATTTATAATGGGCTTCATAAAACTTTTAAGCAATGCATTTTTGTTAAATTAAATTATGAACACAAATTCTTCAATTTTTAATGAAGTAGTATGAATCTATCCTTCCAATTAAATTGACTTAATATAGTATTTACTTCGTGAATTCCACCTAATAATAAATATCTAAACTTTTTTTTCGGTTTTCAATTGCCAATAGTTTTTAGAATAGTATTAATAAGCAAATATAATAAAATGATCATACAAAAGATAATGATTAACTAACGGAACAAATACATCTACTGTACATCTACAATTGATAATATTTTTATTTATAGACGTATGAAATACGATGAGTAAATTTCCACTGGTCCAATTTTCTTTCAATTGCTTCACTAATCGTTAACACAACCCAAAAAACACTTATTGATAAAATAAATAAAACGAAAAAAATACTGTGAACAATTTGATAATCAAACATAAAATCTCTCAAATAAAGTGGGAAAAGTCGGAAATGAATTCAACATATCTCATGGAAGTTATAAGATGCATTATCAATTCAAAAATATTTTTGCAATAAAAAAACTTATGTTCAATATTATGCATAGTAAATATTTATCTCTATAAAGGATCAACGTATTTAGTCAAATAACCACTGTAATGAATTTAATTAGCCACATTAATGTTACTATTTAGAGCCAGGGTGGGCATTGTGTCGATCGCGATCGACCGGTGGACCGCCAAGACATTTTGGGGTGACCGCCGAAAAGTTTTACCAATTGATAATTATATACAGAAAATTCAAGATTGGCTGACAGTAACGCAGATTAGAACTTCTCCTGACTATAACTACGAAAACTAACTTTGTGACGGATCTATACGCGTCTATACTAATTTCTTCTTTTTCCCTTTAAATCAAAATATTTATTTCAACCAACCTTCATCGAGAAACCAAAAGTGATTTATGTAAATGAAGAATATTATATAAATTCGGTTTTCATGAGTTGAAAGAGAGCGACGTAAGAGGTTATGTTAAGTAAAGTAGAGTGAAAAGAGAGTGAACTGTTGACACGTAGTTGTAGACAAGTTAAGCATGGTTGATACGTTTGATGTGCGCAAAGAGAAGTGGATGTTGAAGATTGAAAAACATTTTAATTAAGTATTACAGAACATGGAGTCATCGGCATTTGATCCGGCTAACAACAGTGCCTGAAGTTCTTCGTGAAGGAACCGAAGCATTCAAGCATAAGGTACTGTAAATTTAATTAAGTAAAAGCTGATTATTAGTATGCGGCGTAGTTGTAAATGTGCGCTTTTAAGCTATCTTAGATTCAGTTGATGTTCTGTAACATTATTCCTGCAATTGTATCTCTCACCTCTGCACTCTACCATAGTTCATATACCTTAATTAGAATTGTGTTGTGTCTGTTTCTTAATAAGTGATAAGAATCAATAAATCAGTTTAGATTGGCATAATGTCTTTAAATCATTTAGTTCCTCCTACACATCTAGCCGGGTTTTCAGATAGACAGGAAGGTAGGAATGTAAGGGGTGACTACAGGTCACCACAACTTTAGATAAAAATATTTTATTTCTTTAATGTATTTTGAAATATTTCATAATAAATGTATCATTTGATATAATTATATTTGGGGCTATTATTATTAAGTTTGTATCGCGTTTTGCTTTAAAAGTGGTTTTAAAAGTGATGTTTTTTTATTTTAGTTCTGTAGGTAAGTACATATTCTGTACTTATTATTAAGTTATAATAATAACCTCTTTCCCTTACCTCATCACATCTACGACAATGGGTAGTAGCTTACACAAGAATTTTTAAAGGGAAGAGGGTCGAGGTTTGAAGGTCTACCATTCTCGTATCATATCCCAATATGCAGCCAAACATTTTTTTTTTTTTTATTTTTTTCGATTGTAGGGAACAAAAATAGCAAAAAATAAATTATTGAATAAATAATTAACATTAATAAATAAAAATTACTAATATCAAATATTTAATTACATTTTACATAGTATATACATGGGACTATAATGAATCGGAAGAAAATGAAGGGTTATGAGAGGGAGGTTCCGGACCCGTGGACCCCTACCCGGCCTTTGTGAGCGCCATTGGCATTGGGTGGACTGCAACTCCTTTAAAATATCAGAAGTAGCCCGCACTCTGGAAAAGTCTGCCCATCCCTGATGATTTAGAGTAACCAACTTATTTAAGAAAATTCTAAACTTCTTTTTTATATATCAACAGAAATATTTTTAGTTGCTTAACTCTAAAAGCAGACTCACAGAAATTTTAAAATTAAGTTGCGTATTTTACAAGTAAAAAGTAAATAATAATAATAAAATAGGTATTATGTGGTTGCAGATATATTGGCTTCGAAAACGAAATATAAACCCTGTAAAATTTCTACTTTTCTCCTTTAACTCTAGATTACAGTATTTACTTATAATCCATAAAGGTAATTCTTAAAAAATAAAAACCAAGAAAGAAGATATGAAATTAAGCTCTATTTGAGTAATAATAAACATTATCAAAGATATTACAGCATTTCACCTAACGGAAAATGTAAAACGATATGATAAATGTTAATATTTGACATTTTTCGTTTGCTGCTTAATTTAGTGTTCTTTATTTGATATAAGCATTCTCTTTTAATAAACATAATATAAGCATTGCTGCGCACATATGTTATGATTGGATGTATTACATTTTGCTTATGAAACACTCTTTTAAGATCTAAAACTAAATTATTTTAATTATAATAATACTGCTTTATATTTAGCTATGATAAAAAATATATTTATTATTTTTTAACTTTTCATTATTCTTTTGAAATAATATAATTTTTTCACTAATTCCCTAAATTCAGTGCAAATTTATTGACTATACTTTATTAGAAAAGAAGTAAAAAGGTATTTGAAACAAAGAAAAAATATAATTAAGAAAATCAGTGAAATCCGTTCAGAAGACAAACTAAATGAAGGTATTTTATAATAATGCATTTAGAATTATACACAAAAATGATAAGTACAAACAAAATAATTATTTATTCACTGTGCATGTAATTATTTTTTTATATTATATTGTTAATTCTTATATTTTTCTTTTCGAAAGTTAGGAAATTTCACTAATCAAGTTTTAATTAGATACATATTTTCTTATCAAAATAACATATTTCATTTGTATGTCACCGTTAAAATGTGAAATTCAGTATTTCATGAAATAACTAGAAAAATCAGATAAAAGTATATAAAATTATTGAATTCTACCATTTAACAAGGTATTTTATAGAATAACAATTACTGGATCGTTAAAGTTCTTTGAATCGCTTCTAGCTGCTTTAGGAAGGATTTTTCCAATTAGGAAATTGTGATGCCCGTATTAAACAATTGTACTCTTGATTTTGATTCAGTATATGTCAGCGAGAATTAATTCCCATTAAAGAAGTTCATAATTTTGACACAATCCTTCTATCTGTTACAAAGCTCAAAGTTGCATTACTGAACAATGATTAAAAAAGTGCTCATGTAAAAAAAATGTGTAATGCTAAAAAGTGGGCTCTTTTCAAAAATAATAATTCGTTCAATCCAAAGTGTCATCACAGCAATATATCTCATAAAGCATCTCATAAAATTTAAATTAATATGCCCTTACATTTTTGTTTAAAAAACTTCACGCAATGCATTTATGAAACGTAGTTTTTCTTCCCAACGTGTATTTTTGTTTATAATATTTAAATATAATCTATTTTTGCAGAATATTCTTTTCCCCTTTTCTGTTTAACTAATGTTAGCAACATGTGCAATAATAAATTAAATCATCTAATTTCCCTTATTATTTATCAATTATTCATCCGCAAGATATAAAATGTATTTTTCGAGATATTTTAGCTATTTATGTTCAATTAATTTATAAAATATCTTTGAAATTGTGTTTATTTTTCACTTTAATGGTCTATCCTTGTTTGTTTCCTAGAATAACTAGGAAAAGCAAGGAAATTATCATCTATTATATACTTCAACTGACTTGTCTGGTTATTCCATGAAATACCTAATTATTCTATGAAATAACTGAATTATACACTCTAACGGCAAAATACTAACACTTTAACGGTCTTCTTATAACTGTTCACTAGAAAAATATTTCAATAACTACAAATTAGTGTATGAAGGCTTCTTTAAAGGATAGTTATATGCCTAATACTATAGAAAATGGGAACAGTGCTGTGATGTGGAATCTTTCAATATTTTTACATGGATGTATTAAATATTTTAACGCGGATAATTAAGTACTCTCTAATGTTATTCATAGATGGAGTGGTTTGACTGATAGGTAAATAATTCAATACTAATAATTTCATAATTTAACGTAGCCGAATTAATTATAATAGGTAATTAATTTTAAGGAAATGGGTTAATGTTTGACACGAAATTCAATTATTAATACCTACGAACATGCGATCTTCTTTAATATCGCTAAGAAACACGCAAAAAGTTCATTTAAGTTGTGCAAAAAGAAGTATTCGGATATATGTTAAAAGCGCATTAAGATTACTGTTTAAGTTAAAGCATATTTAATTTGAACTTCTGCATTGAATATTCATGGCGATAACCATCATATTAAATAACATGGATAACCAGTAAAACTAATATGTAGCAATTCAGTTTTTATAATTATAAAAAGCGTTTGTCAAGTTTTTTTTTCTTTTGTATATGTTTAAAGATAAATGCTTAATTGTATAGGCAAAACATTTAAAATTCTGAAACGTTGGGTATAGGAAACAAATTATTTAAGCATCATGAAAATATAAAAACATTTTATGATTCTTAATCACACGCTAGTCGTACTGAATTCAATATTTAAAATATATGTAGTAGATGTGAATGTATATTATAAATACACTTATTTTTAATAAAATATCTCCGTCACGGTTTCTCTTTGGTGGTTTCAATAATTCTCTAGGGGAAATATTTTTCAGACAATGCTTGTTTTTTTTTATTGAGAACATTTAGAATTTCCCGTGCACCACAAAGTACAACACGGGAGCTTACAGAAGAAATCACGGAACACACCTCACAAATGAAGAAGAAATTTAAAGTCATGAAGGATTACAATACAAATATCCATGCCTTTTCCGGGATTCAAACCCAGGCTCGACGGCCCCGCAGTCAGCGTCACTAACCATTATACCGGATGAATGGCACACACTGCTTGATTAGAGAACCACTTTCGGTGAAAGAACTATGATTTATACTAAATAAACTAATATTTAAAGTCACACAGAGTTTGAAAAAGAAAGAGAAATAAACGAGAGAAAAACAATTAAGCTTGTTGTTAGAATATAATAGAATTTATATTAAAAATTTTTTTGTGCGCGTGTGTGTGTGTTCGTGAATAATATATAGAAATCATAGTGATAGATTGAATGAATACAACCGAATATTTAGCGCATTTATTGATAATTATTTTTCTTTCCTTACAAATTAGATTAAAACTGGCTTGCATTTCAAATAGACGAATTAAACATTGATAGTATTAGATTGAAAACGACATGGAAAAGAGGAAGGCCCTCCACCGAGTGAGCTGATTCTGGTATGATAGATCTTAGGGATCTAGAAGTCAACCTTTCGCAATCTATCTCTCCAAACAGAGCCAGATGGAGATGGTTCACGGAGACAGCCTCTGACTGTGGCAGTCTGTAGTGTTTGATTGAAATGATAAAGGTTATTTTGTTAATAATGGTTCATCTCCTTCTACATATCCTCACACAAAAAAGATGGGAAGCTCACTACAGATTAATATTTTTGAGAACGAAGACGTGATTTAATTACAGACATATCACATCTTATGTTAAAAATGAGTTAAACGATTGCCAAATCTCGTCGATTCGTCTTTTGCTTGAGGGGAAAAAAATTGGTAAAACTGTTGAAATTGGTAAAGTGATTGAAGTTGTCTATCTTGTTAGGCAAATAATTTTTAAAGTGATTAGTGATGGCTTCCAAAAACTGCTGGATTCCAACTATCAGGAGCTGACAATAAATGAGCTCACAAAAATTCCTTAGCAAAAGTATTACATTAAAGAACTGGAGTCTCTATAGAAAGTTCAATTAGAAGATAGAAAGATGGTTGGGAATTTTTGACAGAAACTCTAAGTTAAATGAAAAATGATTACAAATTTTAGAAAATATAGACTCCAACAATGAGTGTATTTTTCAACAAAACAAGAAGTAAAAAAATAATATTAGCGTGCTACGAGGAAATTTTACTGGAGAAAAACTAAACACACAAACACTTTTTTTTTCTAAACTATTATTTTTCTTCGTCTCCGCCACCAAATAAAAATAATTTATATGTATTAATATGCAAATCATACCCAACTAACTCGAATTCAACCTACGCGTATATTTCTCAGTTCTACCTCTATCTTGTAAGTTCGAGGTATTACAGTATTTTTTAAAATTTAAATATAGATTGTTGTATAAAAATGTTAATTTTTTTCTATTAAAAAACAAAATTTGTTTCTAAATACACAGTTGACACAAGATTATAATAATGAAGAAAATTAGTGATTCATTTTTCAAATGTATTAACCTTAGAAACATTTCTTTTGTAATCAAATGCCCAATTTAGTATAAAAAAAGAAAGAAATCGCACGCGTGAAAAATAAGCTAAATATATTTTATGTATTACTTATATTTTTAAAATAAATGTTTTTTTTTCCAATTACATTTTTATCATATATCAGGGGCATTCATTATGTAATAATGTATCTAACTCATAAAGTTTTAAGAATGATGTGAATTTTTTTGTTCTTAGCAGATGTTCCTCTAATTACACGTCGTCAGAACATTAACTGGTATCCAAGCACCTGTCACAGGAGAAGTGGTAAACAAGTACTCAAGAAAGTGTCTTCTTTCATTTAATGCATTAAGGCTTAGCATGTATTTATTAGAATCAAATTATAAAAAGAAAGTGTAATGCATTTAAAAAAAAACATGTCAAGCTGTCATGCTTCAGATTGTTATTTTCTTTCTTGAAAATAAGAAAGCTGTAAAAGACTCAGAATATCAAAAAAATTGATTCACCATTACACGAGTTAAGGTAATAAATGAGAGGCAATAAAATAACTTTATTGAAATATCTGACACTGTAACATACACCATTTTTTATCAACACATATTTTTTCTTTCTCTCTCCTAATTCTAATAAATAATAAATAATATAGTTCGGAGAAGATCAGTGAAGCTTAAATGTACATATGAACCAACTTCACACATTGAATATATAGTTATCTTTTACATAACAACTTTTATGTGAACATACTGTTTATAATTGTTTAAAAATTATAAAAGTATAAATAATGCTTAAGAATATCTTTAGAATAAATCAATGATTTGTTGTAATTTGAATATCTTATTCTATCTAAAAATGAAATTTATTCACCGTACCTTGTGGTTTGAATAACACCAGGATATGAAAATAACACAAATTTAATTATATAAAATGTTTACAATTATTTTGCATTAACTTAGTGTAATATAATGTAGTTTGTGAAATACACTGGTTGGAATTTTTAACGCGTGCTGCTAATGTTTAAAACTTAAATGTTCTAAACGGTGATTGCCTTTTTGACAAATTCAAACAAAAATGGAATGTTATCTGCTTGTAATAATAATGGCCCAGTTTTCGGGTGGTAAGGTTGCAGTTGTAGCAAGCAGCACGAAAAAAGATAGCATATAAAGTTAAAGTTGTGGCAGTTAAGATTGAATAAGTGTTGGAAGCAAAGAATTTAAACCTTTAAAGAATTAAGAAATTAAAGAATTTTAATTTTTTTTCATTTCACTTTAAATGTAGAAATGTTTTCTTCTCAAAACGAACTGTGCATAATGCAGTACTATGTCATTTACTGAAATTTTTAAATCTATTGAAAGTAGTGTGAGTTTATTTAGGTATTTATTTTGCTCATAAAAATTCAATATTCTTATTTTATTGCTCGAATACTTCATTTATATATATAGTGTATTAAACTGGGTCTTGTGAAATATTTTGTTGTTTCAAAGTAATTTGTAATCATAAGGGTGTTGAAACTTACCGTAGAGTGTGTTGAAATATTTGTGCAGCGGCGCTGCAATCGCTTGTTTACAAAATGTACACTTTAGTTTAGTCCTGCTTTTCGCTTGCTTGTAAATAAACGCTGTTACGTGTTCCTCTCAGTTGTCGTTATTTTGAACCTCCTCTTTTTTCTGACAGGTAAGAGCTTCTATTTATCTATTTGTACGAATTGAAAAAGAACATACGAATCATGATTTTGAAATATTTACGAATTTGAACATTTTTTGGTACCTGAAATCCGGGAACAGCCTTTAGATAAAATTGCGAATTGTATATTGTCTAATTGAAATTTTGCGAACTGTATACAGTATTTGAATTTGAAAATTGAACTTTTATCCGAAATGGATATAGAGGCTCTTAAAAGATTTCGAGCACCTGTCAGTGAGTGAGTGAGTGATATAACGTCGCACTGATAGCAACACGAGGCTTTGGCGACGGTCCGCGTAATTTGAACCATGGTCAAGTGACGCGGACACACTGACTGCACCCCCCTCCTAACTACCACGCCACACCAACGGAGGACGTTGAGCTCTCGACAGATTAACGTGCATCACCCCTACACGGCGGATTTAGTGTACTAGATCGAACTCATGACGCTAGCCATGATCCGATGCCAGACCACCGCCACCGCGCCGAGCACCTGTCAGAAGGGCGGCAACAGAAATAACGAACGCTATAAAAACTGAATTAGAGAGGGAAATTAAGTCAAACGATTTAATTGAAGAACTTTTAGCAAAATTGATAGATAAAGAAAAACAGCTTGAAAATTTCGACAAAGAGATAACAATTCTAACGAAAATTGATGACTTAGAAAAAGAAATAGAGAAGCAACAAGAATATCGCGATACCATAATAACTTGTAAAGTGCGCGTCAATAAAATACTAAACAAAAAGGAAACTGATTCGAGAAACGCACCTAATGCAAGTTCTAGAAGCGAACAACAATATTCAAGTTTAAAACTTCCTCAATTACAAATCCCACAATTTGATGGAAATATTTTAAAATTTGGTGATTTCTATTCCCAATTCGAAGCAGCAATCCACAATAACTCAAATTTGAGTGATGTTGAGAAATTTAATTATTTAAAATCTTACTTAACTCATGAAGCAGAAATAGCAATTAGAGGTTTAACTTTAAGTGCAAATAACTACACAATCGCATTAAACATAATTAAGGAGCAATTTGGCAGAAAAGATATAATTATCGATTCATATATGTCTAAATTATTGCATTTAAATCCTGTGAGAAAATCATATGATGTTACAAATTTGCGAAAACTCTATTCCGAATGCGAAATCCATATTCGAGGATTAGAAAACAATGGCGTGAATGCGAACACCTACGGCTCTCCTTGCTGTATCCAATAATTTTAAAATCAATTCCTCGAGATTTATCATTAGAGTTTACACGAAAATCATATGGTCAAACGGAAAACATTATTTCTGATTTATTAAACTTTCTAAAAATAGAAATTCAGTGTCGCGAAAAAAATGAGCATTTAATGAAAGAATTTAATTCGTATGAATCCGATCCCTGAAAGGAAACTAGAAATTATTCTAATGAAAAACCTAAACATATAATACAGTAAATTTAATAAAGTAAATTCAAAGTATGGTAAAAATAAATTATAGTTTGAAAAAAAACTAAAAAACACGCTTTTATACTGAATCGAACTAAAAAGTAAAAAAATAATTCTTAATAAAGAATAAAATGATTAACGAGAAAATGAATGTCATTGTGGTAAAAGCGTGGGGTGCTTTGTACTACATTTTTACACTAATTCAGCTTTTCGGAATAGAAGTTAGAAATTATAACAATTGATATATTTATAGAACACCCTACGCTTTTACCCCAATGACATTCATTTTCTCGTTAATCATTTTATTCTTTATTAAGAATTATTTTTTTACTTTTTAGTTCGATTCAGTATAAAAGCGTGTTTTTTAGTTTTTTTTCAAACTATAATTTATTTTTCATTTTTTAGTTCGAACTACAATAAAAACGTGTTTTTTAGTTTTTTAAACTATCATTTATTCATTGTTGAATTTATCCTTGAGTTTCATATTTGAAGCTGGAATTACGTGGCTGTGGAATTAGTCTTGCTCATCAATGGATATTAATTAACGGGTCTGAAGTGTATTTATTCTCTCCGTTTACGAGGCCTCGGATCGTTATATTAGATTCCGTCTCTTTTGAACAGGTCAAACAAATAAAGTGTGTAAAGAAGGAAAAGTTCGAATTACAAAATTTTTAATGTATTATGTTTATTTACGGATTAAATATTATAAAATTCCTCCTTTTTGTTTTTGTTTTCTTTTTTCCCATTTTCATGCATTGTCATCCACTTCCGAGCTATAGTCCGAATTTCAAGTCTCTAGCTCCTCGGAAAGTCACACAGTTTAAAATCAATTACAAAATTCCACCCGGATAGACATTAAAGAAAGCGAGTTATTAAAAACATGGTAATATTAAGTATCAATCGTTTTTTCACCTTTTAAACGTGTTCCTTTCATGTTAATTCGTATCATCATTTCTAAGCGTATTGCTTTATAAATATAAAAAATATTTAGCAGTTAGAACGCAAATTATTTTTTTTCACATGCTCGAGCCTTTTTTTTATTTTCATTTTCAGAAAAATGTTTATATTATGGTTAGAAATTGCTAACACACACCCACCCTCCACTTTCTCAGATATAGAACACTTCTTTTGTTTGTTTTATTTCTTTTAACCGCAAGTGTATTTTATACTTGCATATATAATTAGCGTTAACTTCAAAACACTTTAGGGTTACAGCTTATTCTTTTAGTCGCCAAATCTGGAAATGATGTAGGGAATTAGTCGCCATGTCTGAAAATGGTATAGGGAACTAGTCGCCAAATTTAAAAATGATATATGCAATAAGTCGCCAAATCTGGACGTGATATATGGATTTGTCGCCAAATCTGATTATCCTTATTCCTGACGATCCTGAAAAGGACAATGGAACAAAATTATGAAATTATTGTATTGTCATCGGTCCTTGACCAGTGTGCGAAATTTCGAATGAATCCGATCTTTTTAAGTGGGTAAAAATCGAGTTCTAAGATTCCGTTACATGCAAGTGAAACTTATAAAAGCGTGTTAATAAAAATAGTTATGTCCCTACAGCTTCTGCGTTTGTGGTAAATGTAAATAAATGTGTATTTTGTTTAGAAACTGATAATAAAAATGGCCACAGTTCGGAATCCTGTTCAAAATCAATCGAGGAAAGAAAATTATCACTCAGAAAAAGGGAATTTGTTATTTGTGTCTTTCGCGAGGCCACATTTTTCGCACATGCACTCAGTCAAAGGCTTGCGGTAAGTGCAAAGGTCGTCACTCCAAACTGATATGTGATACCTCTTTTTTCCCCACCACAGCAAAAGCGCTGGACACAGATGTTAGGGATTCCGAGGAACAAAAATTTATGAGCCCCGCGAAAACTGTGTTATGCTGTAATGTAAATACATCTGAAGATGAGGTCCTGTTAGAAACCTGCAGAGCTTTATTGGTAAACAAATCCGAGGAAAAAGAGAAATATTTTGTTAGATAACGCTTCGCAGCGATGTTTTTTAAAAAAAAGCGGTAGCCTCTGAAATGAAACTTCCCGTAATTCGCGAAGAAAATTTATTACTATTTACGTTCGGTTCGAGAACACCTATTCAAAGGAAATACGAAGTCGTACAAATCCCCCTTTGCAATCCTAGTGACCTCGAAACAAGATCACTATTGAAGCTCTTTTAACGGATCTCATTTCTGCGACACCATTTAGAATGTCTTCAAATAAAATAAAACAAACGCTCAGCAGTAAAAAAATATTCAGATGTCAAACATAAAGGAATCGAATGGAGACGAAATCTCATTGTTGATAGGCGAGCAATATTTTTGGCAGATTCATTCGCGCGGGGAAAAAAGAAAAATTAACTAAAACATTATTTGCGATAGATACCATTTTCGGAACAATAATCCAGGGTAGAATATCCACCGTAGATGTAAATTATAAGCAAAACGCTTCGGTATTTAAAATAGTTGTTCACAATTAAATGAAAATTTGACCCAATTTTGGAACTTAGAATCGATGGGAATTAGCGATACAGAAAAGAATATGTTAGATAGCGATAACGAGTTTATTTCGAATTTTGAGAATAATTTAAAATTTAATAACGGAATGTATGAGACAAAATTATTTTGGGAAGATAAGCCAAACAATTTAAACAATAATTGGGCAATTGCAAAGCGCAGGTTTGATAATTTAAATATAAAAATGAAAGAGGATAATTGGTTTTATAATGAATATACAAATATTGTTAAAAATCAAAATAAGGAAGAATATAAAGAAACTTTTGAAATGCTCAACACTTCCTTGTATGTTGACGACTTGTTCGCAGGTTCATCAGAATCTGTTAGTAAGGCCTTCGATCTTTCTAAAAACTCGATAGAAATTCTTAAAGATGCGAATATGAATTTACGAAAATTTAAAACTAATTCGCAAGAATTAAGAAAATTATGGAATGAAAATGGTATAGGTGACGTAGGTGAATCGGGTGAGCGTCCATTAAAGGTTTTAGGAATTATCTGGAATTTAGATAACGATACATTTAAATTAGATGTTCAACCATTGCTCGATTTAATTAAAAATTTAAAGAATTCGAAACGCTGTGTTCTGCAAACAGCAGCAAAAATCTTTGATCCGATAGGTTTTGTTTCCCCATTTGTTTTAATAATAAAATGCTTTAATGCAAGAAATTTGGGAATACGGTCTCGGATGGGACGAGGAATTACCCACCGAATTAAGGAAAAATGGGAAACTTGGTGCGCTCAGGTTTGTCTTCTAAAAGACTTGGCATTCGAAAGGAAGTATTTTCCATATCCTTTAGATCAGGGAAAAGATTTGCAACTACACATATTTTGTGATGCATGCCCCAGAGCATTTGGAGCGGTGGCATAGTTTCGCTATGTAACTGATAATGACGAGATTTTAACGAGATTTATAACAGCGAAAAGTCGAGTTTCTCCTCTCAAAAAATTAACCCTCCCGCGATTGGAACTTTTGGGAGCAGTTTTAGCCTCGAGACTTTTAAAATATTTAAAAACCAATTTAAAATTTCCTGTTTCGAAAATTTTCCTTTGGTCTGATTCTTCTATTACTCTCCATTGGATTAAGGGAATAGCCTCCAAATATAAACAATTTGTTTCGAATAGGGTAATAGAAATCCAATCAAATTCCGATCCATCTGATTGGCATCATTGCAATGGGAGAGAGAATCCAGCTGATCATGTTTCCCGTGGAGCGAATCTTGAGAAGATTTTAAACAGCCAAATTTGGATGCATGGTCCTCAGTGGCTTCACACGAAAGAAAACAAATGGCCGAAAAATTTGAATTGTGACTTTTCTTCGACCGACGCGTGTAAATATGTAGAACAAGTGTTTACATTCGCATGTGAAAGTAAATTAAACACAACTGACATAATTAATTTAACTAAATATAGCAGCCTGCAGAAACTTTTGCGTGTTACTGGTTGGGTGCTTCGTTTTGTGTATAACATTCGAAATAGATTAAATAAACGATGCAATGAATTAACGGCGGAAGAAATCGATGGTGCCGAAAAATTTTGGATTAGATTTGTTCAGAAAGATGCTTTCGCCGAAGAAGTTAATTGTTTACTTAAAAGTAAATCACTATTTAAAACTTCAGCAATTTTAGAATTTAATCCTTTCCTTGACGCAGATGAACTGATACGTGTTGATGGAAGACTTCAGAAATCTAAATTCACATATTTACAAAAACACCCTATCATATTACCGACCAAGCATTACTTCGTAAATTTGATAGTGCGAGACTCACACAACAAAGTTTTTCACGGAGGAATTAGCGAGACTCTTCTAGAAATTAGAGAGCGATTCTGGCTCATTAAAGGGAGGCAGACTGTGAAAAACATTTTTAAAAAATGTGTGTTGTGTAAAAGATTCAACTCGACTTCAGGTGTTTAAGTTACCGCACCGTTACCAGCTGTTCGTGTAGAGCAATCAGCTCCATTTTCTGTTGTGGGAATAGATTTTGGAGGCCATCTCTACACAAAAGACGAGAATAAATTCTACATTGTTTTATTTACGTGTGGTGTTACGAGAGCTCTTCATTTAGAACTTGTGAACAATCTTACAGCTGAAACATTTCTCTTGGCGCTTCAACGTTTTATTTGTCGTCGTGGACTGTGCTCAAAAATTCTGACTGACAACGCAAAAACTTTTAAAAAATCCGAACTTGAACTGAAAAACTTGTGGAAAGTTATCAGTGATTCTGCAGTGAAAGCTTTCTACGCCTCCCACAAAATCCGCTGGCAGTTTATCGTTGAGAGAGCTGCTTGGTGGGGGTGGCTTCTACGAAAGACTCATTCGAACAGTAAAGCTTGCTTTACGAAAGACTGTGGGAAAAACAACTTTATCTCGCGATGAGTTGGAGACTCTTTTAATAGAAATTGAAGGGGTGCTCAACTCTCGCCCTCTTACATATATTTTTGCTGATTTAAATGAACCTGAACCTCTTACTCCATCTCATATGATTTTAGGACGTAGAGTGAATAGTTTACCACCTGCCAGGCTTAATTTTGATTCTAACTTATCAAACAGGAAAATTTTAATTAAAAGGTTTAATTATCGCGAAAGATTGCTAAATGTGTTTTGGACGAAATGGTCAAAAGAATATATTTTCATGTTAAAATCTGCTCATTGTGTTAAACCTACAGGTGAAATTAAAGAGATTAAAATTGATGATGTTGTACTAATTAATAATGAAAAATTTCCTAGACATTTTTGGAAACTAGTAAAATTGTTGATGTATTTCCTGGCAAGGATGGTAAAATACGTTCTTGTAAATTAAAAACTCAAAATTCATTTATTAAAAGACCTGTACAATTATTATATAACCTTCAAATTAATGAATGATTTCTTTGTTATGTATTTGCTTTGATTTGAATTTGGTATTTGATTTAAATTTGGTATTTGCATTGAATTTGGTATTTTCTTTGAATTTGATTTGAATTTAATATTTGATTTAAATTTGGTATTTGCTTTGAATTTAGTATTTGCTTCGAATTTAGTATTTGCTTTAAATTTATGTATCTGTTTGAATTTGTATTTTATTTGAATTTAATTACTGGAAATGTATATTTAATGATTTCTTTGTATTTTTGAAATTATTAGCAGATTTAGAATGAACCCCCTGGTCATTCGGGGGGAGTTTGTTGAAACTTACCGTAGAGTGTGTTGAAATATTTGTGCAGCGGCGCTGCAATCGCTTGTTTACAAAATGTACACTTTAGTTTAGTCCTGCTCGCTTGCTTCTAAATAAACGCTGTTACGTGTTCCTCTCAGTTGTCGTTATTTTGAACCGCCTCTTCTTTCTGACAGGCTTTTATTTATCTATTTGTACGAATTGAAAAAGAACATACGAATCATGATTTTGAAATATTTACGAATTTGAACAAAGGGTAAAAGATTGTAGAATAAAAATGTATTATGCAGTTATATTTATGATAGAGATATTTAAAACTATCTGGGGATATTTAAACTAACTAAGTAACCTTTCTTTTAATTCATTCTTCAGTAAAATAAAATCATGACTTTGAAATCTAAAATAGATTTTATTAAAGTATGTTAAATATATTCATGTAACATTCACACAAACACAAAGTACTTACATTGTTTTTTATTATGCCCAAGTTCAAAGAATATGTTTTGAATTTTCAAAAAATATTAATTTATTTTGACGTCAAATAAGTTCGTATAACTTCGACATCAATTAAAAATTATAGAAATGCATTAAGTATGCATTGCTTAATTACTTTATAATATGTGTTACTTCTAAACCACAGAACCATTTTTATAATTAAATTATTAATTTTATTTTAAAACCCAAACATGTAATTGAAAACTCTAAAATTATAAAAGCATATAATTTGGTTATCAATAAATTTATATTCTGTGCCTAAATTGTGAGTATCCATTACTGAATCAGAACAAACCTAAGGGAGAAGATTTTTCACACTCTCAATTTTAAGTTCAATACACTGGATGTAAATTCAATTTTACGAAATGGTCCTGCTCTATATTTTGTCATGTTTAATACAAATATACAGTTTGATCTTTGAGAAAGTAAGTAAATGTGTTTCCTAACTCGCGGCACATTTTCTAGGTATTATCTCGCTCAATCAGATGAAACTCTAACTGCAATTTGTGTGTGTGTGTGTGTGTGTGAGTAGCCATTCACTACCAAAATAAATCCGAAAATTCGATAGCGAGTGAAAGTCATGAAGGCTAATCCCTGCGGCTTCAAATATCATTGCATTGAATTTCTCTCACTTGCAGCCATACTTTAAATTATTTGCAGCAGTCACATGATATGATGCTGTAAAGGCAGAAGGGAATAGTTTCCTCTTATATTTAGATAAAGCAGCATTTCAGAAATGCACAATGATATTTGCTTACGTTCAAGTTCCTATAATGATATCAACAAAATATCTGATATAAAAAGACATTTTAGTAACATTTTATAGTTTAGCTGGAATGGGCATCATTGTTGAAAACGGTTTTCACGAATGCTATTTTTGAAACGAATATCAAATTTCTTAAATAATTTGGTATTTTTTAATATTATTATTGGAAAGAATGTCTCGACTAATTGGTATGGATATCAAATTAAATACAGGTTGATTTTAAAAAAACATGATCCGTTTCTAAGGAGTAGTACAGTTCATATAAAATGTATTTTTGTATATTGTGTATAAATGAATATATTGTGCAAATTGTTTATTTATTGTATTGTATTTGTATAATGTGTATAAATAAATGGTCGTGGAATTGAATGGGGAAGCATGATACATGAAAAATTAAGTATGAAAGGGATAAAACTGAATTACAAACACAACAACAGTTACAAGCATGGTTGTTGTAACGGAATAATTATATCTCAATGTTGGCAGTTGAGACCAGAAGGTGACGCGCTACCACGGTCTAATACAATTGTAAATAAACTTACTTTACAAATGTCGAAAAGTTAGACTTACATCTAATGTTGTTTGTTACTGCAGCACAGATGCCATTACTTTAAGCACGATGTCATACTTTAAAACGCGTTTTAATTGAAATGTGAGTTTTTTTTAAAATACTCAAATGGGGACAGCGATTACTCAAAAGGGTTTAAAAATAATCAATTGAAATGTTTTATGTATGTTCTGTATAATAGTAGAAGTGTTTCAACCATCAGATTTATCATCACTGTTTTATTACAAAATTTAAAGTTCATGTTAATATAATTACTGTTTTTTATGCAATTTCGTATAAATAAGATAAAGTGCTCAAATTATTGTAAAAATTAAAATTTCTCTTATCCTGAGGTCATTTCAAAAAGGAATAACATAGCAAGACATCCGAATTGAAAAACTGAAAATTTTTCCATAAGCTTCTGGTACAGAATGGGTCATTTTATGTTACTTTTTGTAAATTTTTACCCACATCTTTTCCCATTTTAGAATTAATAATTTAATTTTTCTCATCTTATATGTAGCATATTTTTTTCGAAGTGAACTAAATATATCTAAAAACCACAAAAAATCTCCATAACTCCATTTTTTAATAGAAAAGTTGTCACAAGTAGTCGGATAACTGTAACGATATCATCTATATAAATCAATAACAACCTGCTCAACAGGTTGATTATTTTGGTATAGTGGTTAAGTTACTCGGTTTGGGATCCAAAGGTCTCGGGTTCTGTCCTCCGGTGAAGCTCACTTCATAACTTAAATTCTTATTACATGAAAAGACGTTATTAAATTCTTTAGTTCTCTCTGCGTATGTTTAAATACATTTTATGCATTCTTGAGTGTTTTTTCAATTTTATTATAAGTAGAAAATTTTAAGATCTCAGAAGAAAGTATCGCTTATTCTTTTCCATTCACAATTTCCTAATATTCATAAGACAACCAAAAAAAATATACACATTTTGAAATACCGTTTTCCATTAAATGATTTGCAATAGAAAAAATGACGCATGGAACATAAAACATAGAAGCTGAAATAAACGACCTTTGACTTTTTTAGGCTGGTGGTAGAAGCGAAGGATTGTTTTATATTGTTTCGAAAATACAATACCAGATTATTGGAAACACACTGGAAATAAGAACGCGAAGTAAGCACAAAATACTGTAGAAAAAGAGTCACACGTGCGTACGGAATTCTTTTCATGGTTGGAAGAGGGTATTGTATTATCAGGAACTAGTTCGAAATATTCAGAGAAATGAAGAAATGAGGAAACTTTACCATAATCATGTGTTCGATACCCTTAGGCGAAACATGTTGGGGCGACGATTAAAGAACACGGAGCTATGAAATATATCTCTGAAATCAATACAATTGTTACATAATAAAAGGTTTTTGTTGGAAAAGATATAAGGGAAATGTCGAAAATATAAATATATTTTCATTAAAAAAAAGTTGTTCAGAATTTTGTTACAATATACAAATTCTTAATAATTTGATTTATGTTATTATATAACAATAATGCAATTAAAATCCACTACTAATTTAATACATTTCTATGGAAAATGCATCAAAGCTTGGTTATTTATAAGAAAATGCACTTAATTGTTCCACTTTTATGGCATGTCGAGGTGATGATTTTAGCTCACTCAAAATTACGTGCATCATTACCTTTAACAATGAATCTTATAGAATTCGGATAATTGTAGGTTTCATGTTACTGTTGCAAAATATGTATTATCTTGCTTTTGACAGAGCCCATCAATAATCAAGTAAGTTTTCTGATAATTTTTTACAAAAAAAATATTTCAAGAGCTGGATTTTCTTATTGGGAAATTTGAGCGTTTGCTAAAACTTTATTTATATTCATTTTAGAATTTAGAAGAAATTTCTTTCAATTCTTTTCAATTTGGAATTAAATGTCCTTGAAGGCTGTTGATGATGATTTCCTTAATGCTCCACCTTATGCCATAGTCAATTGAGGAGAAAACATTTATGATAGTACATCACTATCATTCTTTTCTGACTTAAATACTATACCACACAGCCTCTGCGGTCACGATAATTTTATGCCCGGATGAGTGTCCGATGGGGTATCACGCTTAAAAAAGATTCCTTTCCGTAACAAGCATAAAACCCACTCTTTTGAAATAGTAAACCTTACGTTTGTGCCATTCCATACAGTTCATTCAATCGGTTTTTTATTTCATAATACACATACATGATGTTGTAAACTTAGTGTACATTAATCTCTTATGCAAAATTATTCCCGTTAAAAGTGATAAGAGTGTACTGTAGCTCACAAATATCTCATCTTCGTCTTTGATCATGTTTCGAAATCATAAGGTGTGTGCCCAGACAGTAACCGTCCTCTAGCCAGATGGTAAGAAATTTAAAAAAAACAATCGATGCTATATTAAAAGAAAATTATATATATATACATTTATATATATATATATATATATACAGCGAAACAGCCTTCCAACCCTGCAATCTGGACTATAAATTGTGTGGTTCCAGTTGGATAAGTGAGTGCAGATTAACGTCATGCTATTCAGCTGTTTGACGATGAAACTTTTAATTTTGAACCATGTCCAAATGACGAGCTAGCGCCCTCCCCTCCTAATCAACACTACACCAACGGGAGACAATTTGAGCTCTTGACAGATTCAACTTGCCTCACTTCCCTACACAGTAGTTCTTCAGAAGTATTAGGCTCGAACTCATGACACACCGACCACGAATTTGTTACTTTGACGACTAGGCTACCATGGCCCCGTGGATCCAGTTGGAACATCCCGGATAACAAAACTCGGGTCTTTGATTAATGTACAACCAAAATCGATAGGTTAAATAATAATATAGGGCATGTTTATTCATTCATTTATCACAAAAGAAATTATGATACAGTTAATGCAATAATCACACAATTGATGAGTAAAAATTTACAAGATTTGTTTCGTTATCTCTGTAACTAATTCATTCTTCAATTTCATTTGAAACAAATAAACTCGTTTTTCCTATTTTCATTTTAATTTCTAAATGCACATAAAAATATTTTTGATTTATTTATTTATTTTGACTTTAGGCTTCGCATCGTTACAGCAAAGGTTGGTTGGTTACAGCAAAGGTTTTACCAAGTACTCTAAATTTATTTGTAATTACAATTGCAATAATTTTGTTTAACACAAAAGTTAACTACATTCTACAAAACAATTTTAAAAAAAATTTGATTCTTCAAAGATTTTGGAGGCATTTGATACAGTTATAGTTACCAGTTTAGTGGGGGGGGGGGGTTATTGAGCAACAAAGATTATTATTCCCGAGGCATTTCTTTAAACTTTCACAGTGCACATTTTGATGTTTCCTTTAACTTCATTTTTATTGTGTTTTCTCAATGGAAGTATTAAAAACGAGAGTTGCTTGCCGGAAATTTCGAGTATGTTTAAACACTCTTTGCCATATATATATATATATATATATATATATATATAGCAGTAAATAATTCAAAAGAAGACTAATAAATCCCAAGCATCCTAAGATCAGACCGGAAGAACCAAGAACATGGAACCATGACAAACCAAAAAGAAATGTAGCTAGAGGGGAAAACTATTATGATTTCTCGAGCTGTCACTGGTTTAGGACAGTGAAACAGGATTAAACAATGTTTGTGAGATCTCAACCTTCTCCTGCAGCAAGAAATTGTTTCTACATAATAGCTTCCAGTATAAACTAAGGCAAAAGCCCTAAAACCCACGTGGGTGAATATAACAGCAATAGAATAGAAATTGCAATATTAAATTACCATAATATATATATATATATATTAAAGTAAAAAAATTATTTAATTCCTTAATTTTTGGCTGCCTATTTTTACTTTATATAATTATTAAGTGAATTTTTCAATCAAATGAAATACTCATTTCAATGTAATATGCCAATGGAAGACGATTGGTGAAATCACAGTGGCTTTACTTTCAATAGTGAATTCCAATTCCTGAGGATATTAAAGATTCCCATGTAGAGTTGTTGACGCATATTAAGTTTGCCCAAAGTTAGGTTCCTTAACGTTGGCGTTGTATGAAATTTCATAGAAAATTATTCTAACTAATATTTCTCGTCACTTGCCCATAGTTAAAAATTACGTGTTTCAATACTGATACCACTGCAATTGTGTTTCTAAGTGCAATTTTAATAAATAATAAATCCAATCTATATAATTCTCTGTGCATATACTTATAAAAATGTTTAAAATATTTATTCAAAACCGTAATTTTTTAAAATTCCTCATAAAAAATAATTAAAATAGTAAGGCTAATAAATGGATAGTGAAAAATAAAAATCTCACTTAATTATTTCTCGGCATTCTCATAAACAAAGGCAGTGAAGTGGCTCGCTTATCCGGAGGACGGAACAGAAGGTTGCCTTTTGCTGAGTTCAGCAACGGTCAACAATAAAGTCGCACGCTTATCCGGAAGACAGAACCCGCTACCTACGGATCCCGAAACCGAGTAACATAACCACAATACGAAAACTATCGCTTAAGTACGGAGGTTTTTACTCGTTTATATAGATGATACGGTTTCACACTCCCCCACCATTGAGTCAGTGAAAAGGCGAACGAATGATAAATAGTTGTTATGGTGAGTGTGTTGCCCGAGCAGTTGTTGTCGTAATTGGAGGGGTTGGGGTCAACTAAAGTCTGATGAGCATCAATTAAGTCTGATGAGTTTTGGGTTGCCCTTTTTGGGGTAGATGGCACACGACAGTTCAGAAAGTTGTCTTTTTCTGAGTTCAGCCAGGGTCACAATAAAAGTGGCGCGCTTATCTGGAGGACAGAACCCACTACTTTTGGATCCTAAACCGAGAAACTTAACCACCATACCAAAATAATCAATTTCGGACAGAGGTTGTTACTCGCTTATATGCAGTGAGCCACAAAATTGAGTATACACCTTAGAAGCTTAGAGACATTTTGAAATTACAAATTAAATATTGCTTTAAAATGATTGAAATTTTTACCTTATATACTTTAGTTTATGCTTTACCGTACTATACTAATAAAATTGTTACGTTTATTTATTTTTTACGAAAAAAAATAAAAGATCTGAGACGAGAGGAAAAACAACACCACAAAAATAAGTATACACCTTTATTAATTTCCTTTTAACGTACAAATTAATATTTTGTGCATAACCTTTTGCTTGAATTACAGCTTGTAATCTTCTGAGCATAGATTCTACCAGTGTTTTAGTGGTTTCAACAGAAACTTTAGCCCACTCTTCTCTCAGAACCTTCTTGAAAAACTTCCTTGCTTGTGATTTCGTGCTCATGTACAGCTTTCTCTAATTGCGACCACAAATTTTCTATGACGTTTAGGTCTGGAGACTGGGCTGGAGTGTGCAATTGTTTCCTGCAGTG